>WSZQ02140148.1:0-41598 GCA_019419845.2 Weissflogia rhopalogaster
GTGTCTATCCAAGGGTTTTAAGCTTTAGCGGGGACCATGTCGGGACGAGCAACTCTAGGAATGAAAAGTAGAAGCACTATAAAGCAATAAAAGTAAAATAGCATAGCGATAGGAAAGAGTTTACAGAACTGGAAGAAAGACATTTGTGACGGGCGAGATTTTACACAGCTTTACGAAAAATGTGCATCGCAGAAGCGTGGGTAGAAACCCCACAGTCTAAATAGTCTCTTCTTCTTCGTACACCCGGCTTATCGCTGACTAGGCATAGCATATTAATTCTCTTCGGGTAGGTTGCTAGCCTTACCCAGGGTAGGGTGAAGAAGACTTCTATAACGACAACCACAGATGTTAATGTGGTTGCCGGAGCGAGTAGAGATATTATTGTCACGACCAGGATTTGAACCTGGATCCCCTGCGTGGTAAGCAGTGATCTTACCAAATGGGCTCATGTTTGAATAGTCTGAATTGTCTGAATAGCTTGAATAATCTGAATAGTCTGAATAGTTTGAATAAAAATAAGTCTTGTGGGGTACGTGCCGTGAGTTGCGTGTTCTTTAGATTGATGGGATTGTTTACAATATAACTAAAAGTTTATTATCACACAAGTAGATGTAAATTTAGGAAACACAATAGGAAGGTTCGCGAAGGGAGCAGTAATTTTGAGAGCTCGAAGGCAGAGAACTAAGAAAGATAAAGACCTCGAGGGTTGCGTTAGAGAAAGAACGATAGTAAAAGAAGTAAGACAGATAGCGCTTCGGTCGAAGAGAAAATGTACTTGCACTGGAAATATGGGAATGCATGCAAATGGAGGAAACAGATGTAGGTTTGGAAGAAGTGCAGTGTTGAAATTGAGAGAATATACAGTGAAAAAGAAACTAGAAGAAATACAAAGTTAATTCATGCTAAAGTTTGGCATGGGCCGCCATGGAGGATTTTTGGAGAAATTGTACTTTGCGGCAGGACAAATCATTGTCATGCTAGATGAGTTACATGCATTGCAACCAAAGCTGGTGGTTTCCTCTGAATAGTCTAGATAGGCTGAATAGTTTGAATAGTTTGAGTAATCTAAATAATCTGAATAGTTGGAATAGTCTGAATAGTTTGAATAGTTTGAATAGGCTGAATTGTCTGAATGGTCTGAATAATCTGACTAGTATTTGAACCAAATTGACGTAGGAAAAAAATTGTAGACACAAGAAGTGATCATGTCCAAATTGGATAAACGTCGACGTGGTGTCTATGGACCAGCGATGGGTAAAAAATGTGTACTATTCGTAGACGATTTGGGAATGCCACAGAAGGAACAGTGGGGGGCTCAGCCTCCGGTCGAGTTACTCAGACAGTGGATTGATCACGGGTACTGGTTCGACAAAAACACTAGCGTACTGCAGCTCATGGATTTGGTATACTATCTCAGCCTCATATACTATCTTAGATCATAAAACATGACAATCTCCGTAGCTTTTTGTAGGGGCAATGGGTAAGCCTGGTGGAGGAGCAAATATGATTACCGGGCGATTTTTGCGACACCTGTTCATTGTTTCAACGGACTCGTTTGAAGATGCCACCTTAACAAAAATTTTCAACACTATCACAGACTGGCATTTTAGTAAAGGCTACGATGATAGTGTATCGCGCTTGACTAAGATGGCTGTGTCTGCCACAATGGACGTTTTTAAGCAAGCTATCGACAACTTCCTACCAACGCCAACCAAATCGCATTACACATTTTCACTGCGTGATTTTGCACGTGTCATCAATGGTTTATTGATGATCCCACCCAACTTAATGAAGGAGCCGGATAAATTCATTCGTTTATGGATACACGAAACGTTCAGAGTTTTCAATGACCGTTTGATCAATGAAGAAGACAAGTATTCATACACATTTTAATTATTTACAGTTACAACATTCGTTGTTATTTCAGGCAACTTTTATTTAGACTTGTGAAAACGGCCTGCTATGAGTCACTGCGACAGCCCATAGATAAAGTGTTGGGACATTTACTGGAAGAAGGGGAAACTTCTGTAAACATCAATCACACACGTATGCTATTTTTTGGAAATTATATGGATCCGGATGCAGATCCGAAAATCTATAATGAAATCACCGATCTCGCATTGCTTACCGAACGCATCAACTACTATCTTCGCGAATACAATTTACTGACAAAGTCCCCAATGAATTTAGTGATGTTCATGTTTGCGATTGAACATGTTTCACGTGTTTCTAGGGTGATTTTCCAGGAAAATGGTCACATGATGCTCGTTGGAATCGGTGGTAGTGGTCGACATTCAGTGGTCAAATTGGCGGTATCCATGGCTGAATACAAACTATACGAAATTGAAGTGTCGCGTACATACAGTATGTCAGATTGGCGAGATGATCTGAAGAGGTTGTTACTTATGGTTGGCACTGAGGGTAAGCCGATGGTATTTCTCTTCGCCGATACACAAATTGTTACTGAAGCTTTCACGGAGGACATTAACATGGTGTTGAATACCGGTGATGTTCCCAATTTATACCAACCGGATGAAAAGGGTGAAATACTAGAGAAAATGCAGACTGTATTGCGTGACAGTGGTCGCAAAATGGACAGTACCCCACTAGCTCTCTACAATCTCTTTATCGAACGCATTAAAAACAATTTGCATATTTCACTCTGTATGAGCCCCATAGGGGATGCGTTTCGAACACGAGTTCGGATGTTTCCTTCTCTGATTAACTGTTGCACAATTGATTGGTTCAGCAAGTGGCCAGATGATGCCCTTGAAATGGTGGCCACGATGTATCTATCTGAAATGAACATTGGACCCGAATACATTGCTCCCTGTATGAATATTTGTAGACGTTTCCACGTTACAATGCAGCATGCGTCTGATCAATTTTTCCTGGAACAGAAGCGCAAAACGTATATCACGCCAACATCCTATTTGGAACTGATCTATCTCTTTCAGAAGTTGTACGATTATAAAGTGGATCAGATCACACTAGGCCAAACACGATATGAAACTGGTTTGGAGAAATTGGATTTCGCGGCTGGACAAGTCAGTGTCATGCAAGACGAGTTACATGCATTGCAACCAAAGTTGGTTGTGGCCTCTGAAAAAACTGAGAAGCTCATGATTAAAATCGAGCAAGATACAGTTATTGTTGAGAAACAGCGGGAAATAGTCGGCGCTGACGAGGCCCTAGCCAATGAAGCGGCCGCCGCAGCTCAGGCAATCAAAGATGATTGTGAGTCAGATCTGGCGGAAGCGATTCCGGCCCTGGAAGCTGCAATTGATGCTCTGAACACTCTGAAACCCGCTGATATCACGGTGGTGAAGTCCATGAAAAATCCACCGTCAGCAATCAAGTTGGTCCTGGAAGCAGTATGTGTGATGAAAGGTATAAAGCCAGATCGAAAGCCAGACCCAAATGGTATGATGGTGGAGGATTATTGGGGACCTTCCCTAAAAATGTTAAGCGATCTGAAATTCCTTGAGAGCTTGAAGACATACAATAAAGACGCCATATCTCCTCAGATCATAAAGCGTATACGTGACCGGTACATCCCTGATCGGGAATTTGAACCAGCGCACGTGAAAAACGTTTCCACAGCTTGCGAAGGTTTGTGCAAGTGGGTTCGTGCGATGGATATCTATGACCGTGTTATTAAAATCGTCGCCCCAAAGAAGGAGAACCTTGCAGAAGCTGAAGGAGAGTTAGCCCTTCAAATGGAGACCCTTAATAAAAAACGGGCTCAATTACAGGAAGTCACAGATAAATTGCAAGCACTTAATGATGAGTTTGCCGCCGAGACAAGGAAAAAGAAAGAACTGGAGGATAATATTGAGTTATGCTCACAGAAATTGGATAGGGCTGAGAAGCTTATTGGCGGTTTGGGCGGCGAGAAAACACGATGGTCGGAGACTGCAATCGCTCTACATGGCCTCCTAGGAAATGTCATTGGTGATGTCTTATTATCTGCGGGTGTAATAGCATATTTGGGTCCGTTCACAGTGGACTACCGTCTTAGATTAATAGCAGAATGGAACAAATTTTGCATTCATCAAAACGTGCCGTGCTCAGATACATTTTCCTTGGTAGTCACCATGGGTGAGCCTGTAACAATCCGTGCTTGGAATATAGATGGTCTTCCAGTGGATAACTACAGTATTGAAAATGGTATCATTTCCACACAAGCCCGACGATGGCCATTAATGATCGATCCACAGGGACCTGCGAATAAATGGGTGAAAAATACAGAGAAACACCATCATCTCTCTGTGATCAAGCTTACTGATGCGAACTATGTGCGAATACTGGAAAATGCCATCACCTTTGGCCATCCGGTACTCTTAGAAAATGTGGGACAAGAGCTCGACGCTACCTTAGATCCAATACTAACGAAAAACATTTACAAGACTCAAGGAGTATGGATGATAAAATTAGGTGACAGTGTCCTAGAATACAACTTTAAATTCCGTTTTTATATTACTACACGTTTAAGGAATCCACATTATTTACCGGAAATGTCCGTGAAGGTAACGCTTCTTAATTTTATGATCACCCCTCAGGGTTTGCAAGATCAATTACTGGGTATAGTAGTAGCAAAGGACGTCCCTGAACTCGAAGAGAAAAAGAACACTATGATTGTTGAAAGTGCCCAGAATAAACGAAATTTGAAAGAAATAGAAGACAAGATTCTAGAGGTATTAAGCTCGTCAGAGGGCAACATATTAGAAGATGAGACTGCAATTAAAATTCTATCTAGCAGTAAAGTGCTTAGTGCTGAAATAGAAGAAAAGCAAAAAATCGCTCTAGTCACAGAAAAGGAAATTGATGATGCCCGAAACGAATACGTTCCTGTTTCGAAACATTCGTCGATTTTGTTTTTCTGTATATCAGATATGGCAAATTTGGATCCAATGTATCAGTACTCCTTGGCATGGTTCATCAATCTCTATAACCAAGCAATTATTCATAGTCCACCGAATGAAGTCTTAGCAAAAAGGATTGAGACTCTAAATGAATATTTTACTAATAGCATATACCGAAATGTATGCCGATCATTATTTGAAAAAGACAAGCTTATATTTTCCTTCGTTTTGACGGTGGGAATCAAGCGGTCAAAAGTAAGTTAAAAGGGAAATAAGTAAATGAAACAATATATCAATACTTTTCACAAAAGGAAGGGAAACACTTTATATCAATATTTTACAAATACATGCACTACATGCTCCTATTCCCACCTAGTACAAACTTGACAGACTCCTTTCCCAGTTAGGACCGTTCCTCTATACCGCACGTTCTTCTGACGGTCGAGGTGGGAGTCCTGGCAATCAGTCTTCTTTCCTCCACGCTTAACCGTCTTTCCTCTATTTAAGCCCTGTTTGCCGTCTGTGGTACCCAGGGTTATAACTAGTGCCCCTGCAATGTTTCCCTATCGCCCATTCTACTCTATCTCTCCTTCTACTCGGCGGACCTATCCTTCCTTCTTGAAGCCAACTAAATCCATCTGTTTCAGAGCTCTTTCTTGGCATCTTCATTCATTCACCACCCGAATTCTGCTCAAGCATCCTCCGTATTTAGCAACCCTTCTTACACCCTCTGACCTTGAAGCGATATATATCATGGAATTGACGGTTCGAATCTCATTAAGTCTTTAATTGTCCACTTTTGCTTTTTGCGATCCCACTCAAGCCAACCCAAGTTACTCCCCTATGCTTTTTGCCCTTTACTTCACTCTCCCTCACTATGATGACCAGTTACCCGCAACGTCCCACCCCAAAAATGTTTGTATAAATACCCGAGTTACAAGTGTAAAAGACCTCAGACCTCATTACGTTTAAACAAAATTGTAAAACATCGATATAAAGTGTTTGTCTTTCTTTTATGGCATTTTTATTTTACACGATAAAAGTGTTCTACGAAATACGGTGGGTACCATCAACATAACATTATATTCTAGGGCCTAATAGATGAGGAGATCTTGAATTTTTTACTAACTGGTGGTGTGGCACTGGGTAGCCCACCTGCAAATCCAGCACCAAAGTGGTTTAGTGATAAATCGTGGTCGGAATTAGTAAGGGCTTCAAATTTAAGTGGGTACGTATGTCTCAATCGTCAGAAGGATGCAGGTTTATTTTGATTTATTTAGTCTGGGAGGCCTATCTGATCATTTTTCTGCAAATGTTGAAACTTGGAAGGAAGTTTATGATTCTCCTAATCCACACGAAGTCAGTTTTCCGCCGCCATGGAATCAGCAAGTCAAACTACACCGTCTGGTCATCTTACGCTGTGTTCGGCCGGATAAAATTGTGCCTGCTTTCCAACAATATATTGTAAATGAAATGGGCCAGGTCTACTTAGAACCACCGCAATTTAACATAGCAGAATCTTACGCCGACAGTAATCCTTGTTCCCCGTTAATTTTTGTCCTTTCTGCTGGATCGGATCCAATGGCAGGCTTGATACGTTTTGCAAAGGACAAAGGTATAGACAAGACTGAATTGCTGACAATTTCATTGGGCCAGGGCCAAGGCCCCATCGCAGCACAGATGATTGACACAGCTCTTGAAACGGGACAATGGGTAGTTCTGCAAAATTGTCATTTGGCCGAAAGTTGGATGAACGAGTTGGATCGCATCTGCGATGAGGTAATCACGCCTGAGTCATCGCATGATAGCTTCCGACTTTGGTTGACAAGTTACCCAAGCCGTGCTTTTCCGGTGTCGATTTTACAAAATGGTACGTAACAAATTATGATACTTCAGAAGGATACATAAATATTTGTATTGCAGGTGTTAAAATGACGAATGAAGCTCCGAAGGGATTGAAATTGAACGTGTTACGTTCGTATACATCGGATCCGATTTCGAATACTGAGTTTTTCGATTCTGTCCCCAACTGGCGTCCTTGGCAGACACTGTTATTTGCATTATGTTTTTTCCACGCATTGGTTCAGGAACGCCGGAAGTTCGGCCCGCTAGGCTGGAATATCCCGTACGAATTCAACGAGTCCGATTTACGGATCAGTGTTCTTCAGTTACAGATGTTCCTTACCGATTACAATGAAGTGCCATTCGATGCAATTGTTTACTTGACAGGAGAGTGCAACTATGGAGGACGTGTTACTGATGACAAGGACCGGCGCTTGCTGGGATCTATTCTGTCTATCTTCTACTGCCCGAAGACAGTAATCAAACCCCTTTATCCATTTTCAGCTAGCGGGAAATACCATGTTCCCCAGAACACCTCCTATCAGGGAATCATTTCTTATATAAAATCACTTCCACTTACACCTGAACCGGAAGTATTCGGTCTGCATGAGAATGCCGATATCACGAAGGATAATCAAGAGACAGCTATTCTACTCAATGGAGTTCTGCTCACCCAGACCCAAATTGCTGCAGGTGGGCCTGGTGGTGACACGGAAGCGATGGTTATTGATCTAGCAAACAACATTCTTGACAAAATGCCACCCGTATACGACATTGAGAAAGTGTCAATAATGTATCCGGTCATGTATGAAAATTCAATGAATACGGTATTGAAGCAGGAATTGATAAGATTCAATCGGCTGATGCGAGTTATTATTCAATCCTTGGCGGATGTGATCAAAGCTATAAAAGGACTGGTAATCATGTCGGAAGAACTGGAAGAATTATTCTATTCCTTGGTAGTTGGCAAGATACCATCTTCATGGGCGTCGAAAAGTTATCCCAGTTTGAAGCCGCTGGGATCATATGTGAATGACTTACTCGTACGCTTAGAGTTTCTTCAAGAATGGATTGAGAATGGACCGCCGCAGGTGTTCTGGATTTCCGGATTTTATTTCACGCAATCATTCCTCACTGGAGTTTTACAGAATTTCTCCAGAAAGAGGCAATTACCGATAGACCATGTCGGATTTGACTTTTTTGTCTCGGACTTCGAAACATCAGTGCCTGATCAGCCAGAAGTTGGAATTTACTTCAAGGTAAGCATTTTTCTATTACTGTTTTAAAAAAAAAGTTACTATTTCACAAAGCTTCCAAAAACTACATCGCATGCAGCTTGTTGAGGAAAATCGGAAAGAATTCGATGAATACAGAAAGGTAAAAAAAAAACTATACACTTTCTCACCTTTAATACCAATCAAACTTACATTTCCAAAATTTCATGCAGCAATGCAACGAGGAGAACGACACCGCTGTTTTAATATCAGTAAACTTAGTAATAAATTGCAAGACATCAGATTCTAGATCATATGTTTCACAGGGCCTGTTTTTGGAGGGAGCGCGATGGGACCGAAAGACAAAACAACTCAACGAGTCGTACCCGAAGATTCTCTTCGATGTGGTGCCGATTATTTGGCTCAAACCACAACTTAAGAAAGAGATTCCAATCAGGAAAGCGTATAACTGCCCCATTTATAAAACAAGTGCGAGGAGAGGCGTTTTAGCAACCACCGGCCATTCTTCAAATTTCGTCATGTTCACAGTCTTCAATACAGATTTGGAGGAAAGGCATTGGATTAATCGCGGGGTGGCCTGCCTCTGTCAATTGGATGATTAACGGTTTAGATTAATGTATGAGGACAAATAGAATAAATTACTAGTGCTGAATAAAATTAGTTATTATTTTTAATTATGTAAAAGTCTTATTCTTAAATCATTATAACATCGTTAAATTGAGCGCAGGGCTCCGAGTTCGATTACCGGTTGGGATGCCTAGTAAAGTTAATTCTTCTTCTTATCAAGAGCAATCGATGCTCGGTAAACTCAAACAAAACAAAAGACAATCACTGATTTGTTTAACCCTTTCTTCCCGAGCGGTACACATATGTACCATCCACATTTGAAAAATTTTGAAAGTTTTAACTTGCATTTTATATGAATGAGGAATATGCAATTCCGATGTTTTGAGTTCAGATGGAATTCCCCGCTTTTTCTGAGCTCTTATTACTGGGGATGACAACTTTTCACGAAGTACCGATACTTATTGATATCGATACTTTTAAAACTTCGATACTTTCGATACCCAAGTAACGAAGAAAAGTATCGATACTTATTGGTATCGAAAATACACATTGGCGCCATCTGTTAATGCATTTTCAAATTATTTTTACTCGTTCTTCCAGTATATTATCGTCCCAATGTATCTTTAGGTTACTCCATGGGAGTTACATTTTGAGAATGAAATATATCGCGGTAATTCCTAAGTAATAAAATCAATAATTTTAAAATTACCAATTGAGTAAATTAAGGAATCGACTTCGAAGTATCGAAACTTGTAATTTATCAACTTGTAAAACTTTGATTGCGACGAATTGCTAAAATCTGAAAGTGTAGGGAATATAACTTTTGTTCAAAATTATTTTGGATTATAGCATAAAATGTTTCAAGATTATTTCGTGCATTACGTTTAACGGATTATACTCATTCCTCGCTGTCCGTTCCTGACTTTTAATCAATCAAAATCAAATCGTATCAAATTTCAATCTCAAGGCTCACACACGTTTTCCCACACAATTCGCTGATTTCAATATCTTAACCCTCTTAGTACCGGCGAAAAGAACGTGCCTAAGCGAAGAATACCGGGCCGAATCGGCGAATTTGCAGAGGTTTGCGAAAATGCTCGTAAAAACGAAAGTAGAAGTGATATTTACAAGATATAAAAAGTAGCATATTCGGAAATAAAGGGAGAATAAAACGATACGATTTGTGTTTCATTATTTGTTGAAAATCATAAGAATAACATGAACAGAAGACATAACAAAAATTGTACAAAAGTGATTTCTCTTTTTCAAATGGTTAATGCACATAAAAAAAGTCATCATTTGGTCATAGCTCTATATACATCTTTTAGTATAATGTATAGACATTGCATTTTGCAATAATTTTGCATAAATACAATAACAGAAGTATATTCGCGGACGGCGCCCCAACTGCTTGTTGAGTGCGGAGACCAAGTGGTCACCCATCCAACACCCAGCTACGTCCAACGTTGCTTTACTGCGGTGATCTAACGAGTACCGAGCTCCACAACGCGGCTTTTTTTTTTGTTTTTACCTATATTCACGCATATCTAAACACGTCTTTCTCTTACATTTTAGCGAAACGTTCCCAGCATTTCAGAAATAGCCTGTTAACTTTAAAATCGCTAAAATGAGGGATTTTCCGATGTGTTTGAACACACTTTTTAATGAAACTATGTCGTTTCATATATCAAAGATACCGATCTCCCATTGTGTTTAAAAATACGTTAACAAAAAAAAAGTCGTTTAACACATCTAAACACGCCTTTCTCTTATATTTTAGCGAAAGTTTCCGAGCACTTTAGGAATTGATTGTTAATTTTAGAATTGGTAAAGTCGGTAAGTTAGGGATTTCCTGATGTGTTTGAACACACAATTTGTAAAAGTAAGTCGGTTAATCTTATTCTTTAGCGAAATTTTCCCAAAATGTCCGAAATCGAATAATAACTTTCGATACCGATCTCCCGATGTGATAAACAAACGTTTTAGCGAAAATTAGTCATTTCAGCACATTCATGAATCTGATTAGTGCATGATTTGTATCCAGAGGTGGATGGCAAATATAGAAACTGAAAATGTGTTGGGTATAGAAGGGTGAAAAGCTAGTATATAGTAATTTATTATTGATTGTATATTTTTAAGACTTACCCCTTTTTTCTCCTAATTTCCGCGTCGTTCAAAATAGCAACCAAAGGAAACAGAGACCAATAGCAACAAGAACTGGATTACGATTTTGTAGAAGCTATGTTATTATAATTATATTCAGTCATCTTTAACAATAATTACACAAATATATAAATAGTAAATCTACGAGTACAGTTATTGCATTCCTCAGGTTAGTCTTGTATCCGCGGCACGAAATCATGTATCTCGCAAAACGCAATTGCGTTGTCGCATCTATTGCTTCTCTTCAACGGAGGAGTCATTGGCGGCGAGCACTTCCACCGGCGGCAGGTAGTATGCTTTGATGAGCGCGTGCAGCCGTGCAATCTCCTCGTCCTCCTTCTCCAGCGTGCGCAGTACCTGAGCGAACCTAATAGGCCCATCACGACCCTCAGGATAGCCAAACGCTTTGAGCACGTCCAACTGGATCTGCATGACCATCGGAAACATGTACTGCATCATCTTCAGCATCTCGTTGCCGATGGCACTACGTGCCTCGTCGATGCGCTGCACGTTCTCTGGCGATTCGAGTTCCTCCAGGGTCTTGTTGAGGATGTCGATGGCCGTCTCCGGCGTGAGCGTCGGCAGCACATCGCTCTTGGACATCGCAACGCGTAAACAACACCAAACAAGCGCGGCCTGCAGGAAGCAGGAAGACGACAAGAGCCGCGAAACGCCGGAAGAACTCCCACGAACGAATGAATGTAGGTGCGAATGACATTAGTGGCGCTGCATTCGATGTAGAGTTTTTTTATTAATAATCTAGTTTCATGATTATTAATAAAAATATGAAGCTGAGACTTTAAGAAATATTATTTACATTTACATTAAGTACTATTTTATATTAGGACGCAGTGGTTATTTTTGAATGTAATAAATATAAACATGCTTTTTTAAATTTGAAATAAAAGGCGGTAAGTAATCGACTAAGAAGAACGAGGTTATATGAAGTATAATCTTCAGTTATAGTTTTATAATCTTACCCATCGCAAAAAAGCAACACAATCGATGCTTGCAGAAAGCAGCAAGACAACAAATCCGTGAATTTCAAGAAATCACACAAGCGAATGGCATCTAGTGTCGTTGCAACTTATGTTTCCTGATGCAGGCAACGTATTTAGCATTGGTTGTTGAACTGGTTGCCTACTAAACATGAGTAAATATCCTGACGAGTTTATTTTGATGATTCATAATCATATTTAATGATACCATGGAGACTTCCATGCATATTTTTTACATTAACTAGAATTTTGTAGTTTTTTGTTGTCATTTTAAAAAATAGAAACATGGAAATTTTAATTTTAAAAAATGTTAAAATTTGAAATAAATGGCTGCCACAAAAAGCATATGAACGAACTGGAACGAACATAATCGATGAAGAACGAAATTCACTTGTTTTTAAATAAATTTGAGGTTATAACTATATCAGTTTTACCTCATCGTGGTCATAATCGAGTCTCATCGAATTGTTTTTCCGAAATTGCAGAAATAATCCACGTGAAATCCACACCAGAAGCGACAATTCGTGAAAAATAGTGTAAACTGTGTGTGATCGTGAGCAACTAGGGTTACAAGTACATGAAAAATGGTCTTCAATCAGAAAACGCGGAACAACAAATTAACCTCCTGCAAATACGATCGAAACGTGCCAAATAATGTGCAAAACTTCAGTTTACCTGGTGGTTTATACAACAATTAAAGTGGTTTAAAATATATTGAGCGGCTGACAGATAATTTTGTGTCAAGTGTCATTGCATCTTTTATATTATTTTATGTCCTGAAATTGGCAAGTATAATTTGCAATTATTAAACAGAACGAAACATTTTCTGTATATTTCACCCCCCACAACGTTGTTTTGGTTGCATAGACACGAACGGATAGGGAATTGCGCGGTTTGGAACGCGCTCCCTTCCACCACGAGTTACATCAAATTCTGCGCCCCACTTTTCTACGAAACTAACATAATCGCAGGCGGTGCTACGTATCGACGACGCCATTTTTCCCGTCCTAACCACGCACTCGAGAGCATCTTCAGCTGAGGGAAAACTCGCGCCCGTCTCCGCTGTACACGGCGCCCATCCAACCCTTTTCTGCCCCCCAACGAACAGGAGCAGCCGCTGAGCGAATCGCCCGCGCAAAGATGACGGCACACGATCAAATGCGTGCAATGTTGGACCAGCTGATGGGTACTGGACGCAATGGTGAGTGTACTTTAACACACGTAATCAAGTTGGCGCCTGTCAATTTGGCGGTGAAAAGATGCAGAAGCAAATTGCTTATTCCTCCTTCCGTCAGTTTTCTGCCGCGTAATGCATGCTTTGACGTTTGTATGTATGATCGCAATGCACCCCCATGGCTATCAATCAAATAGTATTTGTTTCTAACGTAATTGTGTTGAATTCCGGCTAATGCACGTCGTAAAGGTAAACAAGTACTGTTTTAACCTCTACCAAAGGCAAACTTCAACTTCTTTAAGAAGTTATTTACTTTTAAAGTTTCTTTATTAAGCAACATGGTCTGGTAAAAAAAAAATGGTTCTGGAATCATTTACATTTTAGAGTCACAGAAACAATTTATACTTTTAAATTATTTTTCTTCGGTTTAAAAAATACTAGGTTACTGTTGTATAATTTGTGTTCGTGTTGTTTAAATTATGTAGAATTTTTCCAGAACATTTTAGTACCTCGTTGCACCAGAAAATCAGAGAAAAACGTGGTTATAGAAGGATATTTAGAAAATTAAATATTGCATTTAACAATCGACTGATTACCCCTGGACAAGGGCACACATATATACCGAACGATGTTTGAGGTTAATTTTATTTTCTTCAAAAATCTTTTTTTTTTGTCTAGTTTTTACTAGTTAATGACAAATTTAATTCTGAATCGATTAATATATGATTTGTATACATAGAAATGTGACAGATGTAAATACAAGTGTGATTTTTACAAGAAGTCATGTCAAGTCATTTTTTGACAAAATGTCGCAGTTATTTGACTCAACTTTTATGACTTCTAAAAAGTCAAAAAATCAAATGCAACACTATCCCAGGAGTTTCAAGTAATTCGCTGAATCGACTGGTGCATGATTTATACTTCTAGAAATAAGGGAAATGTGAATAAATTATTACAAGTCATGTTTGAGATCGGCAATGTTGACGTTATTAGAGTAAACTTCAATGATATATAACATGATCTCTAAACATGTTTTCCAAAAAAAACTCGCAGGACACGGGCAAATTTCATTCTGAGTCGAATGGTATTTGATTTGTATATATTGGAGGAAGGTAAATATAAATAAAAGTGAAAATTTAGAAGAAGTAACTTTAAGTCATTTTTCTGTCATTGAAATCGTCGCCGATATTAGACTCATCAAATGAAAAACTGTCCCAGGAGTTTGAAGACATTTTCACTCTGAATCGATTGGTGTATGATTTATAATTCTAGCAATACAGGAAATTTATAAAAAGAAACCCCCAAAACTCGTCTTTTAAGACGTTTTTTTAATGTGTTTTTAATAAATGCAAAGATCTTTCACTCTACCTTTTAAAATTTAAATTGTAAGATTTCGGTGAAAATCTGAAGAGAAACAAGGGACAATTAATTCAGTATATTCCAGACCACTTACCATACCACTGGTATTTCTGTATTTCGTTGCATCGTTTGATGAGGCACAATATGACGAGTGATGTATGCTTGCAGGAGCTAAACATGTCAAAATACATGCCAATCATATTTATCTACTTTTAATCAAGTAGCCGTATCCACGACCACAACAACTTTGGCACTGAAAGTCAATAAAGAATGAATTATCAAGCAAACATGAAAACAAAAGTTAAATAAGATTTTGTATCCATGACAACAGCGATTTCCAAATCATCACTTTTTTATTTTGAGTTGTTATTCTATGTGGTTCACTCATTTCTTGGTTTGACACGTCTATATTATGTAATGCATGTTCAGAGACACCTGTCAAAGTGAAACCGCAGATGTCATAATATGAAATACTTCCCTCAGATACGGCTAATTTTATACATAATTCAAGTTTAAAAAATAGACAAAATAAAAATAGATTTAGTATTAAAGTTGTCCAGCCAAGTGACGCAGTGGTATGATCGATGACCACCGTCCATGTGGTCTCGGGTTCGATTCTCGGTGGGGATGCATATTAAAGTGAATTCTTCTTGTCAATAGTGTAAGACTCTAATATGACTAATTACATTTGAAAAATAATTGAATAGAGCTAATGACCATAGCAGTCGATGCTCGGTAAAGTCAAACAAAAAAAGTATTAAAGTTACATTCTTTACATCAGAAGTGTCCTTTATTTGTCGGGAAACTGTGAAATGGGTGTAGGACACTGCGTATATTGCTTCATCGCAATGAAACCACAAAGATTATGTAATGCATGTTCGGAAATTACTCTGTCACAATTTGAAATACTTCCCTCAGATAATTCTAATCATATACACAATCCACGTTTAACAAATAGATGAAATAGCTTTAGTATTATAGTTACATTCCATACATCAGAAGTGTCCTTTATTTCTCGGAAAACGATGAAATAGATGTAGGACACTGCGAAAATATTGCTTCCACGCAATGAAATCACAAAGATTATGTATTGCATGTTCGGAAATTTAAGTGTCTTCAGTCAAAGTCACACAGCAGATGACACAATATGAAATACTTTCCTCAGATATTCTAATCCTATACACAATCTAAATTTAACAAATAGACGAAATATATTTTGTATTAAAGTTACATTCCTTACTACATCAGAAGTGTCATTTATTTCTCGGAAAACGATGAAATAGGTGTAGGACACTGGAAATATTGGTTCCTCGCAATGAAATCACAAAGTGACACAATAATTCCACCAATATTAATAAACATCAGCAAATTGAGACAATCTACTGACTATTGATAAATTCCAAACAAAAGTATCAAACACAAATTCGATAATAGCGCACAATTGCCAATTTTGAATTAAAATCACGAAATAAATAAATATTATAATATTATAAATATATATTTGGCAGTGCATTTTGTTTCATTTTAGGTGATTTTGTTATTCTTCCGGGGGATTTCCTCTTTTTTGAAAATAACATTGGAACTTTCGATATATCGATAATCAAATATCGAAATAGTGATTATCTTGGAATTACTTCTTATTAACGTCAATACATCCTATTAAAATTCGCTCCTTTTGAAATGCATGCCTCATGTTAAATATTTCGTTTCATATTTCAAGATAGTTGCTGAAAATGATCAACATGGTTATGTTATGTTTATAAACATACAACGTTCGTAAACAGAGAATCTATTACAATCAATAAAACAACGATCATATTTTATTACAACAATGTTACATGTGCAATTCTGTATGTTTCAGGTGAGAACAATAAATTTCAGGTGAAATTTAATGATCCAAAAGTCTGCAAGTCATTCCTATTAGGTTGCTGTCCACATGAGATTCTCACTTCCACGGTAAGCATCCGAACGAAAATTCGCGCAAACTTGGCGAGCAATGCATTGTCTCATAATATGAAAAAGAAAATCCCCTTCATCGAAAAGAAAACAGAACCATCGTCTTTTGATTTTATAATTTCGTTTTCTTCCCAGTTTCGAACGATTTACCTTTTTGTCAAGCATTTGTTGTTGTGTGGGCCAGCTAAACGCACATCGTTAGCGGCCGCGACATTTTCACTTTGTTTGTTTACATCTAAGAAAACGAAGCTCTAAAACGTAAATTCGAGAAACAAAATCAACTTTCGAATGATACAAAGCAACGCATTGCGACATTGCGAATCGCACCACTCTCTTGCGCCTTCACAACGAAGCCGCAGTCGTGCCTGCCTATCACTAATGTACGCAATGTATTTTCAGAAACTTCAATTTACTTACTATATGACTAAATGATGAGGAAAATAGGTGTTAGTTATGTTTATGTAAGTACTAGAGACGTACGTATGAACCAAAGAAATTTATTAGGTTTAATACTTAATTACTCTATATATACTACTCTTACATATGATTGAATGTCGGTAGAATATGATGGGAATTTGTAAGCGAGAAAAAACAGGAAGCGAACGTGTGACCCGTGTGAGGAAAACAATTGATCATAAATTTTGTTCATTGTTTTAGTTTTTCTTTCAATCGTTTGCTGTTCGTTCTTTGTACCACTCTCTCTCTCTCTATCTCTAAATTGATTTACGACGTCCTCTTTTTTCTGTTCTCAAGTTGTATTTTTGTTTTTCATTTTTTAAATGTTTATTTTTTTATTGGTTTAATTAGATTTTTTGTACTGTTTCGGTATGCGAATTCACACACACGATTATCTCGATAAAGCGTGCGCAACGAGCTGTCGAAGGTATGGTAAACGCAAACGAAACATTCCTTAAACGCCTCTCGATGTAGTATCAGACATTGTCGAACATTTGCGAAGCGAACTGTACGTATCCAATGAATTGTATCACATTGTAAGCAAAACGCTGGAGGTTTGCGCGTTCCTCGGTAAGTAGATCCAGCGAGAGCTATATAAGTTATTCTGAGAAACGCAATTGTGTGTTTTTTTTTTGCGAAAAAAATCACCACAGCCAAACACAGTTACCGCAAGAGAGAAACGTTGAACGAACTCGCTCGGTGGTCGTGGCGTCGCACGTAAGCTATTAATGCAATTATTTTGTATTCCATACATGATCAACTACAATGAAAAAAAAAAACAGTGAAACGCATGAACGTATTGGCAATATCGACGGATTTTCGTTTCCTATTTTTTTCTGATTCTCTTTTGTTCTCTGTTGTGTACCACCAATGACCCCCAATGACTGTCTCTAGTTGAGCACGAGCAAAATGCGCGCGATTTGGGGGATGGTCGGCGTTTGTGGGTGCGGTGGCGATTTGTCGTGAGTATTTTGAATCGCACCGCCGCCGGGAATTACTCTTTATAACGGGCATACGGTACGGACCTGTAAGTTGTCTCTTTTTTTACTTTCCTACTTTTGCCCTCACTCACAGGCACACACACCACCATGGTGGGTGTGGGGGCAACCAGGTTCGCTTAACTGTTCGCGGCGATTTCGATGAGCTGTTTGCCCGGAACTATATACGATCCAGCCACTTTCAGCGTGATAATGTCGATTTTTCTGTTATATGTTCAGCGCATGGATTTAGGCGATTGTCCCAAAATTCACGACCTGGCTCTGCGAGCTGACTTCGAAAAAGCGCAACTACATCGCGACTTCTTCTACGACCTCGATGTAAGTACACAATTGCATGCGTATAATTAACTTCTGACACTACACTGTATTGGGTCCTAAACCACAATTTTTAGAATACTAACTATTTCTCACTCTGTGAGTATAGTTGATCGAATACGACGTCAATCTTATAAAGTAACATGTCAAATTCGTTTTATGAATTAGACATTTTGTAGTTATTACTTTTCTGCAAAGTACTTACATTTGTTTTCGACATAAATTCTATCCTATAATAATCTCGTTAATTTCTAATTTCTTTTTAGAGGTATTTAATGCCAAGATAATAAACCAATGTCTTATTTTATAATACTGTGCACACCGCTTAATGTAATCACATCGGATGAAATAATAGCATTGTTTATGGGCGTTACAGTTGCAGAATAGGATATTGTATAAAGAACTCTTTCTTCGGGATTATGAGAAATTCCAGCACTCGACTTCTGCCAGTGAGGTTACTCATATGACTGAGGAAAGAGCGTTCCATGTGATTTGTACACCATAATTTTTCTACGACCATTATGTGTCAAAATAATAATTTCTTAATAAAAAAACCATACTGAAATATGTACATTATACAACGGGAATAGAAAAATACTTATTATATAATAAGACTTTTATGTTAAGCATAACGTAAACCCCTTGCATCTTTGTTATAATAAATATCTATACAAACGTAAATGTGTAAATTATATTCCTGTTTTACACATAATGGTCGTAGAAGCGTATAGTGTACAAGTCGTATGGTATGCCCTTTCCACACTCGTATGAGTAAAATTTCTGATTATATAATTATATTCATATTTCCTGTTATCCCATGATTGTAAATCATGCACCAATCGAGTCAGTCAAATTGGACACATAATACTGCGATACTTTTTCTTTCAGTTACTTAGAAGCTATATTATGACTGATGGAAGTTGAGGATAGTAGCGGCGACATATTTGCAGCCTAAAAATGGCTTCTCCCAAACATAGCACTTTTATTTATATTTGCTATATTCTTATGTTCACAAATCGCACACCATTTGATTCAGAAGTAAACTGGCTTCAGTAAAATTTCCTTAATTGCTTAGGAGCGATATAATAGATCGCAGGACTGAAGTCTAATAACGTCAGCAACATCGATCTCAGAAAATGGCGCTGTCTAAAGATTCCATTTTTTCCGATTAGGGTGAAACCGATTTAGGGTGAAATATGCTAGAAACGACTGCGACAGACTATTTAAAAGCGATCTTACAACTAATGAAAGTTGATTCTATTTACGTCGGCGCTTTCGCGGTCAGAAAATCGAAGGAAAATTTCGAAAATTAGTCCCTTTGTTCATTGTAGATTCCTCAAAACAGTGAATTGCTCTGATTTTAGCCTTTTAAAGTAACATTACCCACATAGCCCGTCATTGTCTTTGTTAAATATTTCTATAAATTTAGTTAAATATTCAAATCGAAAGTTGCCACTAATCGTGTTGTATAACAATACACATATCATCCGTAAGTAGTAGCTCCTCAATTACAAATATTATACCGCCATTTATTGTGTCAAGTAGCGCTATTTATGCCTAAAATTACTAAGGTAGTATGTCTTATTATAGTTTTCTGTTTTGCCAAGCAGGTGATAAAAGGACGAATATCATGGTAACAATAATTTCTTTGACAGGCTGCAATAATATGGATGATTTCCGTTATACTGAAACGATGTTTATCTACATCTGTTGCATAATTTGCATCGTTTTTTATTAAGAAATTACAATTTTCAATCATAATAGTTTTAGAAAAAGTATAGTGTCAACTTACATTGTTGCCCTTTCCTCACTAGCAGGAGTTGTAATTTCTCATACTCTTGAGAAAACTGGTACCATCCCATCCTTGTATGTATCTTATATAACAATGCTCCGATGAATACGTGGTTTATTCAGACGTAGTGCACTGTGTTACATTTAGGCGATTTTGAATAAATTTGAGTAATATTTGTGATAAATTTCTTTGACATATCCAAGTCAAGTAGATATTTCTGATTTCCTTTTTTTTAATTTTTCGAAAAGATTCTTCAAATAGGCTTTGGGTTTTAGGACCTAATTTGACGGAAATCCTAAATCATTAACACTGGTTGGCACTGTATAAGCGAATATCGAATCTCTTCGGAGGCGCCGGTAGCTGTTATTTAAAGTGCCAGTCTTTAGTATCTTTAATCTGTAAGTCCACCTACATTGCGTTGACCATAGCGCCACTGATGAGTGCGTTGTTATGCATTTTCGACTCTTGCAGGCAATGGAGCATCTGCAGGCGTTCATCGGCGATTGCGACCGCCGCACTGAGTCTGCTAAGCAGCGACTCGCCGAGACGCAGGAGGAGCTCAGCGCCGAGGTGGCAGTGAAGGCGAATAGCGTGCACGAACTCGCCGAGCAGATTGGCCAGAAGCTCGCGAAGGCCGAGCAGCTCGGCGAAGAGGGTTTCGTCGACGAGAGCATGAAGTTGATGGAGGAGGTCGACGAGCTGCGCAAGCGGAAGCTGGAGGCGGAGCAGGAGTACCGCAACTCGATGCCGGCCAGTAGCTACCAGCAGCAGAAGCTGCGCGTGTGCGAGGTGTGCTCGGCATATCTGGGCATCCACGACAACGACCGCCGTCTCGCCGACCACTTCGGCGGCAAGCTGCACCTCGGCTTCATCAAGATCCGCGAGAAGCTGATCGAGCTGGAGAAGACGGCGGAGAAGCGGCGTGAGGAGAAGCGCTCTTCGACGCGCGAGCGTGGCAGTGGTGGCGGTGAACGCGAGCGAGACCGCGATCGCGACGATCGGTATAAAGAGCGCCATCGCGAGCAGTACGTTGGCGGACGCGAGCTCGACCGCCGCTCGAAGCGGCATCGCAGCAAGTCGCGTGAACGCCGCGAACGTGGTGGTGGCGGCGGCGGCGAGCGTGGCGACCATAGTGACCGTGGTGAGCGCGGAGACCGCGAGAGAGGCGGATGTCGCCGCGAACGGTCACGCTCCCGCAGCCAGGAGGCGGCCAGACGGTCCCGATCACGCCACGGCGGCGGTAACGATCGACGGCGGCAACGCGATTGAGCTCAGTATCCCTTATCAGCAGGTGTGAGGGGTGGATGGGGGAAGGCATCTCTCGTATGTATAATCGTGGCACAACAACCTACATGTTTAGAATTTAACTGTAATTTTATTTACCGTATACTTTTATTCATCCAATTAGGAACATACGAATTACTTGTTAGGATTATGTATATGGTGGTGCATTTTTGGCACTCGCAGTACGAGTGTATTTTCACTGCAGTCCCATTACAGTCATCATTTTTAGTAAATGAGTATAGATATATTTTAAATCACATGTTGTTTCTCTAGCAAAGGCATCACATATATTTTAAATTTGCAGTGCCGAGTACTAATAATAACAATGACCTTTTACAAAATACAATTAAATCACGTTTGTCTCGCGTTTTTACTTGCTCCTTTAATAGAAGCGAATCATCATCTAATACAACATTCCAGTAATTACTGAAGGATGAAACTCAACACCCATATAAATATTGATGCATTAGACTACAACACACTGTTAGAATTGAGGACTTCATAGGTTTAGCCCAACAGAGGGATTTTTTAAATAATATCATGCTTGTTATGCTCCACCTTATACATAATGAACCACCAATCATTGGGAGAGAAATTGTGTACCTTCATTTGTGAATAAATCAGTCCTACTAATAAAGTACCTTCTAAATCTCCCAGTAAATAATGCATCTTGTGTGGTTGCTCGCAATTGATTGCAGATTGTGATTTACATGAATTTGACACCCCGACATTGTTATTATTTTATAACGTATGTGTACAGAAATACATCTCGTGGTACGGTGTTTGTTATGGCGTCGGCCTTACACGGCCCAACAGATTGTAATTATGTTCACGTATTCGAGAGGGATCTTCTTTATCATGGATATATATGATTTTTTTTACATTGATATCTAAATTACCAAAAATGGATGATTGAAATGCAAAAGTGACATACATATTATAACGAATCCACATTGCAAAGGTTTTCGTCAACATTTGTGGAAGTATCTAATTTTTGATTAGATACTCGGGCACCTACCCGAAGTGCCCCTTGGGAGGTTTGCGGTGGTAAGGGGTCGCCCCTCATTTGGTAGAGTGGCATTCAAGGAAGGCAGCGAATTGCCCACTCAGAGGCGGAGGGACCCATCCGAGGTCCCGTAATCGGAATTAGAACGCTAAACAAGTGTCCGCAATTGGAGGGGAAGCCTGGTGTTCGTCTTGAGTCGTAGCGGATCGTATCTCGATACTCTATCGATTGTTGAAGTGGAACGACAAATTTACTTTGAACGATTTACGGTGATTTAGGCAGGTCAGTTTTGTGTAAGTATTCTTGGATAATAGAATAGGACCCCGGTTCTTTACTGCTTGTTTTCGGACTTCGAGGTAACGGTTAATAGGGACTGACGAGGGCATTCGTATTTGGACGATAGACATTCTTGGATCGTCGCAGGACGGATTAAACGAGTGTTTCCCAATGCAGGACTATGCCCCACAGAGTGACAATTTGATTGTCCAGGGCAATTTCAAAATGGTGGGACTCATTTCGAGTTTAACCCCTTCGTTCGAAAAAGCAAAGTTTTAAATAATTGTTGTCAATAAATAATATGAGTAATAAATATTAGGTTCCTATTTCATATGATCAACTAGGTGTTTAGCGACTCAAGTACATGTTCGGGATACTTTCCGTTTGTTGCAGGGAACACCGGATGTTTTAAAATTAAAATAAAGCTGTTAGATCTCGTTCGATCTCAATTCAAAGAAAAGTCGTTATTAAAATTTTCTACTCCTGTTGTCAAACAAGATCACACACCCCGTTTGATTAAGAAATTATTATTTTCTCACAATTTAGTCGAACAAAAGGTATAGTGTACAACTCGCATGGAATGTTCTTTCCTCCTTATGCTTTCTTAAAATATCGAGTGGTAATTGAAAAAAGATGTGTCTTACTATTTAAATGATGCATTATTTATGCCTTGGATTCGTGCAAAAAGGTATTTCAACTTTAGAAATTGTTAATGATAATTTTATAACTTGTTAATATTTACAACTTTTATTAAAAGTATAGCTTGCGTGTTATCGACGCTGTAAATGTGTTTGTATACAACTGGATGGCGATATATGTATGAAACTAAATTATTATTTTTTAAATAACTAATTGTAAGTTAGTCCAGCCAAGGTGGCGCAGTGGTATGGTCGATGACCACTTTCTTTGAGATCCCGGGTTCGATTCTCGGTGGGGATGCATATTAAAGTGAATTCTTCTTGTCAATAGTGTAAGACTCTAATATGACTAATTACATTTGAAAAAGAATTGAATAGAGCTAATGACCATAGCAGTCGATGCTCGGTAAAATCAAACAAAAAAATAACTAAGTTAATAGATGTACTTTCTTTGGCCAACACGTGAGTGCATATACGAGTGCGATGAATCCGACTCAGCAGAGCACACATTCTTTGCGTGCAGAAAATGGTTCCACGTGTTTTTGTGAAATATATAGAGCATCCAATAAGTGAGCCAAACAACACTAATCTCTTCGTTCTTTCATAGGATCACTTGCACAGGTTAGTACCACGCCGGCGACATCCGAAAAAAAGATGTACTTTTGCTTATTTTATAAATTAGATTACAACTAGTGGTAAGAATGTGTCACTACACGAAAGCACTAACGGAAGTACTTTTGTTTTAGTCGTCATTGCCTCGTATTATTAAGATTTTTACATTTAGAAAACGTTGCAATCAACATTTTCTAAGGTATACGAAAAAATACCGAATGATACTCGTGTGGGAACAGTTCGTGTTTCTTCAAGGTCACCGTTTCAACACTTTTATCATTTCTACTACAGAGAAATCTTCCGTATACAGAAAATCACGGTGCTAACAATTTTGTCCCGTGTTGACAGGTTTCCACATAAGAAAAGTGAATATAATATAATAACGAGGCTACATGTTTTTGGAAGTCAGGGGGCAACAAGCAAAATAATGTATTTTTGGCAATACACTTGGCGATAAAATCGACAAAAAATTGCAAGATTCCAGGAGGAAGGGCTTGGGGCCTCTTGGCGACGCCCATGATATTTCGTTAAACTCAAATATTTCATTCCGTTTTCGCGTTAGACATGTTCCGCATACTACCGGCCAATTGACATTACATAAGTCACGTAAATCTACAGAATTGCGTTTTTATTATATAATATATTCAACGTATATGCGGTATCCTTGAAGGAAAGAAAGATAAATAATGATATATTAACCAATGAAATCGTCCCAAAATGGGTGCTGTCCACATCGACCCTACTAACGTCTGGAATGTTTTCATGGTATAGTCTGCTCTGCTCTTCTCATTTCAAACTATTCACGAGAAAAGGAAAAAACTGAAGTATGATGGAATGTGGTAACAGTATATTGTACGAGTACAGTATGAGAAACTGCAACTTATACGAGTGAGGAAAGGGCATTCTATTCGAGTGGCACACTACTTTTTCTGCGATTATTACGTCTGAAAATAATAATTTCTTAATAAAATGACGATAGTGAAATGTGTTCATTATACAACATGAGTAGAAAGATGCAGTTTAATAAATCGTGGACCAACAGGTTTGTTTGTCCAATAAATGGATATTTGCAAGTACGAAACAATTTTCCAATTGGAGGAAATTGTTACGTTTTTATTATTTAATTATTCAACGAATCATTATTGACCATAAATTTGCGAATACTTATATTTTAAAAAGGTAATACACATGTTATTGGTAGCCTGTTATGGAATATATAGTCGCAGTTGATTTTCACTGATAATTTATCAGAAAATGGGTATTCGTGCATAGACTACTCTTTGCATGGTGTCATATAAATAATTAAAAAAACGTATTATTCTAGTTTTTGGTTTGACCGTTTAGCACTTCTTTGCTTTATACATTCTAATAGGTTAATAATTTACGAGGATATTTACAAAATTGGGGCCTTAATAAATACGTCGGAGTCTATTCACAGAGAGTCTAAGTCATTGGCCGAGTTATCTGCACTTGCAAAAAATTAAAACAAATCTTCCATAATTCAGATATATCCAATATAGAAAATCGCGAGGGATATGAATGACAATATATATGGAGATTTTGATCTATAAGATGTGACAAACGATGAATAACTCGGTCTGTAACTGCATTTCAGGGAAGTGTTGCCGTTGTAGGGTTGAAAATCTGGTAATTTCTCCACTCGATCCTTCTGAAAAATTAAATAATACATATATTTATTATAATACCTTCTAGAGGAATTTCATCCATACTTACAAGCTCTTTTGTATCATTCCTTCTTTTACAAAAAGTTAAATGCAGACCTTTGTAAAAATATTCTTCAATTTTCTGAGTTAATTCTTCAGCATGATAGGGTATATCTTCCAAATGTGCCATAAAAGTTTTGTTTTGGAACTCCTGCGGCTCTTTAATGATTAATTGGTCCAGCAGATTTAATCCACTATTGTCTTGCTCTCCTTCCCCTTCGATTGTAAAGTCTTTGGCGTTTTGCAGGGCTTGTATAGCGCGAGCGTTTGCTTCCGGCGAGTTTTCGTCACCGGGTTTGTATTTGAAGAGGGGCGCTTTTGTTGTCGGTGGCGTTATAACTTCATTGGTGCCTTCACGAAAGATTTTCTCAATATCATTCATTTTTTTATCGTAAAATTCTTTAACACCCAGCGTTTCGAAGAAGTATTTTATTGGCGGCATCGAAAAGCATCCCGAGAGTTGCGTTTTTGGATAATGTAGCACAAACGCTAAACACATTTCCTCGTTGGTAGAATAACCACCCAGTGTGGGTTTCTTACGGCCTTTAGTCGAGTAGGTGCATTCAGTGATGAGGGTGTCCGTAGGTAGGATGGGCACCTCTTGTGGCAAACGGCGACTCTGTTGGTAGTTGAAATCATAGTGATTGTCCTCGGCAAGTGGTAGCAGTTCCTTATTGGCACGAATGTGCCTCAGTTTTAATTTGCGTCCAGCAAGATGTGAGTGCAGCAAAACGGACACCACCTTAATACCGCTGGACGGTAACATCTTGGTACAGTCAAGACTACAATAGCCGGCAGACTTGTATTCCGGTTGTAGTGGGGGTACGACATGCAGTGCACTGAGGGCTACACCGGTTACCAAAATGCCGGCATCGTGCTGCCGTAACTTGTGCGTGTAGTGGACACGTAAACCTGTCGTGTCGACAGCCCGCTTCAGTCGTGGATTATCGAAGTGCACCTCCAGCATGAAGTAGCTATGAACTTGTTCAGCTAGTGGCAATCCCACGTGGGATGGATACGTCTCGCCTGAATGAAAACAAACATTTAAAAGATACTATTTAAAACCTAGGACAACCTCACTACCTCTAGAGCCAACTGCCCATGCAATCAACGTAGTCTGACAGTTCTCCCAATCGCGTGGCATTTCCTTGGAATAACAGGGCGCGCCTTCTGTCTGACTGTATCTCTCCCAGGTGGCCGCCTGCGTCGAATCGATGTTGCATTCGTGAAAGAGCATGTGATGTACGTAATTACTATGATTCAGTCCGATCACCGGTTCGTATCCTACAATGTGATGCTTTGACTGTAATGATGGGGCCTTGAATATTTTACACCAATACATCGTCTTCATATCCTGTTTCACTTCCACCTACAGCAAACGGAGAAAATTAGTAAGTTGCATAAAATGTAGGAATGTCCAAATTTCAGAAAGTATCTAAGAAAGATCTTTGGTATCGAAAGATCGATAGCGATGACTAAATCGATACTTTTGGTATCGAACTGAAGTGTACTTTTCGATACCCTGTGGCGGATTAAGGCAGTCTAGGACTTTATTTATGCCCCCCGCCAGCTATAGAGGGGGTCACAATTATTTATTGATTTCATGGATTTAAGGGGATCCCCGTTTGATCCCCATATACCGTCTAATGTCTCCTTCTATTTGGTACATATCAGACCTAATCATATTTACACAAGAGGAGCCCCCTCTTGAGTCCGATACCAGCAGGTACCCTTAATATGCCGGGGCCCATAGTCCTTAGTATCTAATAGATAATCCGCCACTGTCGACAGTGACTTTGGTGACATTTCCTACCGCTAAGTGTACTTACATTATTCATTGTTACGTCCCAATCTCGAACATGGTTTGGAGCGTCGTACTTGGGAAGCGGGGGCGGTGCAAGTAGATGCAAACTCTGAACGCCCCTCTTCTCGCCATGATAGATTAACTCGGAGGGCCAGCGAGGATCGTGATCATGCAGTGCCCAAATTACACGCACTGTGTCTCCCTGGAAGAAGTATTAGTATGCTCAAAACGGTTCGTTTGAAGAAACCCAACAATTCGCGGGGCATTAAACCAATCGCGCACGAACTGCTACTTATCCCACTTACGTTGAGTACATAATCGTGTGGATCGCACGTGTCTAGGGCGCGACGGAATTCCAATATAGTATGTGTGCCGTTCTGTGCACCGTGCAGCAGTCTATAATTGTTGATGTCATCTTTAACTGGAGCGCTGCCCTGACCTTTACTAACACCATGGTAATCCTGGAAACGCACAGAGGAATAACTTAATTGAATTCGTGTAGTCGAACGTCTTAGGCAAACAGTATACTGGGACATGTTTGAACATTTTATTTTATGTCGACATTATCAAAGGAATAGGTGAACACCACTGCTCTGTTGTTTGTACATCGTTGTATGCATTCCTGGAGCAGATGCATCGTTTTAGGAGAAATTAAACAACGTTACTCATATATGATGTGTACATGTTTTGGTTTTATTTTGGGGATGAGTCAAGATCGAAAGAAATATTTCAGCATTATATCATCAATTAGCTTCTGAATTATGTGCGAGAAACCAATCCGAGACAGCCACGACTTGCCACAATAACACTCACTACCCGCCCCTCATCTGATATTCCACACACATTCTTCAATCCATTGTTTAACATTTAATCAACGTTGAAAATCAGTATTTATTATTCTCTAAAGAATGGCGACCGCCTGTGCGTGATTCAAACCGATGTGAACTCCCAGACTGAATGCAAAGTCGTGGCAATGGAGACCGTACATCCTTTCAGCAATTTATTTAAATCCACTCGCAAGTCAGACGAGCAGAAGCCTCGGAACTAGTGGTAAATCACGGATTCGCCCAGTTTGACTAGAATATGATATTGCTGTTGACGACAGCAAGCAAATATCCAGAAATCACAATCCGATGCTGTGGACAGTGAAACCTGGATATCACGGAAAGGCATGAGGCCAACTGATTATTTTCTTTATAGACAAATTTTCGTTAAATACAGGCTTTTTTTGTAAGTCACGAGGACAAAAAAAACGAGCAGAAGCCTGAACTAGTGGTAAATCACCTCAGCCTAGTTATAAAATAAAGTATGAATGGCATTCGTAAAACACGGATTCGCCTAGTCTGACTAAAAGATGATATTGCTACAGATGAAAGCAATCAAAATGCAAATACCAAAAAATCGCAGCCCTATTCTATATACAGTGAAACCTGGTTAAAAGGCATGGGACCAACTGATTCTTTCCGATATAGACAGGTATTCACTAAATACCGACTTTTTTAAATCACAAGGGCAATAAAAGAAGCGTGGTTTTGACCACATGGCTCCCTTCATAATTATATACATCAGTAATTGCTGTGATTGATTTTAAGACTGAGGCTTATAGTTTGACAAATAAGATACATATATTTTGGAATGAAAATTAGAAGTCACTATATGAGACATCATTTGATTTCTAATAAATTGCTACTCCTACAGATCAAACATTTATACTTTTAAATTTAGCAATACAATCAAATTTCGGAATGTTTATTCTCATTGTCTTCTGGCAATATGAAAAGTCCTTTAATGATTTTAACTCATTGTAGAGAAACATATAGTAATGGTAGATAAAGAGTCCCTTAATATTCAGAAACAACTTCATGGAATTTTTCACCTCGAGATTTTTGAAATGAAAGGAAAATGGTTATAATGGTAGATGTTCTACGAAATCCCGCATTGCGCCGTGGGCAAATGCCTCCGAAATTTTAAAAAAACTCAAAGAGTTAAATCAAAAAGAACAAAAATAAAAAATAGCCTATATTTCAATTTGAAACAATACATATATAAAAAAAAGAAAAGTTGAAATCTGCTTGTTGGTTTCTGAGCAGCTTGAATTCGATCCGTATTCATCCCCTAAATCATGCGCGCGTATACAAATTTTACTTCAAAAATCTATGCTTTTCGATAGTCAAAAAAAAAAACTCCGGGATTCCCTATATTACAAAGATCATCTCATTGAATAAATCCGAAACTAGGCATTGCCAGGAAATAGCACAAGGGGAACGCCAACATGGCTCTTTAAAATGTCGGTGGTCGAGCAGGTACGATAGCAGATGGCCACGGAGGGTAAAGTTAGAGTAATACCCCCATGCGCAATTTATATTTGCGCTGAACAAACGCATTGCATGCTTGAATAACTTGAACTGTACGTTGCAACAAGCGCAGGCCAAGGGAACGCTTTAAGTATTCTCCGCGTTGAAAACGTGTCTGGGCGCACAAAAATCCGATTGTCGGCGCAAATCCCTATTGCCCCTTATCTGTATTGAAAGCAACCAACGAAAATTTCATACGTTTTGAATCTCAATGCAATTGTCGTCGGTTCTGCCCGCGTCGTTGGTATTCTTTTTGTATGCTCAGAAGTAAGCTTTTATGGCTGAAGAATAGCTTAACAGTCAAGTTGTATACTGTCGCAACAATAAGACGTTTCCAAGATCGTCGTTATTTACAAGTTTAGGTAGCACTTGAATACCTGGGGTCGGAAATTGGCAATTAAGATTTAAAGTTTTTTTTTTTTTGTACGCTGGCCTTGTTGTGGAATCAACGGAAATCTTCTATGATTATGCATATAAAAAAATAAAATTGGTTCTCTTTTTTGTAAACCAGTTTTATACAACAGTTCGTTATATCCACCGGATGTCGGGTAACATCCTCTTACATTTGGTCTTTTAGGAACAGGATTAAAAACAAGTGTTTTTAAAGTTGATTTTCGAAATTAAAGGCTAGACGTCATAAATTTGTAGACTATTTGATTCAAGTGTAGGTATTATATTTCTAAAAAAGGATATAACATTTCCTTTGCTAATTGAGACAAAGGAATAAGGTACTTTCCAAATATTCAGTCTGTAACGTACTTTTATTCCCTAACATGTGGCGTTTACAGATTGAAAGCGCATAGAATGATTTCCATGAATTTATTAATATTTGCTTATATTTTTTTGTGTATTTTTCTTGGTCAAAAACTGAATGAAGCTGAATTTATTAAATAATGTACAACGGCATTGTATCCTGTGAGATGTTTACTTCATTATGCCTTAGAAATGTCTACCGTATGCTATCGATGATAGAAATATCAATTTTCATTCACAATTCAAAAGCATGCATTAATATCAGATTTTTTCAAGCATTATGAACAATGATTTTTTTTATATAAGTTTCCTTGAACTTGAAACGAAACAAAGACGCTGATCGGATAATTATAAAATTTAATTAGGCATAATAGGCTTAAAAAGTTTTCCACCAAACTCGTTGCCAAGAAAAAAAAACTTAATCGGAAATAAAAACACGATTACATCCTGACAGTTTCTGAACGTACGTCTTTTACAACCTTTTGTGAACAGGATATAGCTAAACATCGATTATTATTATTTCATTTATATGCAGTCCTTTGGTATATAAACAACAAATAGGATAATGCTCTTAGCGAATTAGGAATAATGCTCTTACCATGAGATGTGTTTGTCCAGTTTTGTCGTCCACATAGCCGATGATAATATCCGCGTGCTCCATATCCCCATTACTGCTAAATCCCAAACCGATGTATCCAAGGGTGCGAGCCTCCACGCGGAACGTGATTTCGCCGTGGCGCGGCTTCCACCGGAGCATGACGGCGCCGGAAAAATCCAGCACGGCGCTGTGCGTCCACTCGGTATCGTCCTCGGCGTGTTGATCCTGCTGGATGTGGCGTTTGGTCCGATGTGGTCGATGGTCGCCCACCTGATTGGATTCGCCAACGTGCCGGACGTACTCGTCGAGCAAATCGCATTTGGCAATCATGCAAAGCGCGACGAGCAGTGCGAAACTAATCAGCCAGTCGGAGAGCATCGCGGTTTGTGGTCTTTATTGCAGGTCGTAATGATTGTGTACCTGCAGCCGCGATCCGACTACGACGGTGCCAAAGCGCGCGCGACACTGTTAATCGTTCCGGAACATAAATGAGGAGTGCGCTAGCGCATTTTTTAGTGTCCCTGCCGTGTGTACGTTTCCTTGGGACCGGATGCCGGGAACCGTTGGCAAATGTGTGTAGCGTGAAGAAGCGCGAGCGCCTGTCACCAACGACCGAAACCGACCAGCCCAACCGCTCACCAGTCGCGCGCAACATCGACTGTGGTTACCACGGTGCGGGGACCGCAACTGGAAGACGTGCTGGTACCACCGGTCGACCGTCCCACCGCCTGATTGGTCGAATGAGCGACCGATGTGCGGTGTGCCGGCGCTAGTTGCAACCGTGCAGCGATTGTGTCTTCAACCTTGCAGATGTGGTAGTCGAATTGAAATGGTACCGGGAGGCATGTATTCATGCCTCAACGAGTGCAAGGAGCACCGACACAACAGACTAGTGCATCCTATACTCAACCGACTACAAGTTACAGCACTGATTCATCGCCATTTCCAGCGCATTATTTTGAAAATTTAAGTGATGTTCTGTACTTACGTTCATTCATTATTTTTTCAGTTCCTCTGCAATGCTTACCACTCAAGAAGGTGAGGCCCATTTCCCTACAAGGGATTCAAAACCAAAATAAAGAGTTTTAACTTCCTGTATACTCGCAGATCCAACATCCGTTTTATATTAAATTTCAGTTGTAATGGCAGCACGTGCTTTAATGCTCCATACGCCGTAAACCAATTTTTTTTTGCATAATATATCATACATTCGAAAAATCACTGTGCAAATACGAATTTCAGTAAGAAACCCTTTGTAAATCTAAGATTTAAATCTACTAAAAGATTCCAAATATCTTTTTACATATACATCGCAATAGTGGCTGGTAATGTAATAAATATATTAGTTACTCCAAATGCTTTATGCGTGTTTGCGAAATATTATATTTTAAAGTTTTACGTTTCCTCAAGAATTGCACGTGCGAAATGCAAAGCAAACACACGGTGGCAGGCGTATTGCATCAAGCCATTTCTCGGAATCACTACATGCTATGCAGAAGGCGGGACAGGTAAGCCGGGCACAATTTGCCGGAAGATCCACTCCACTCCAGTACGATTTGCCTGCTCCACACCATACATTTTTCGTTTCACCACGCGCGACGCACCGCACAGATGTCGATTTGTCTATCGCACATCTGCCGGTTACGCAGCCGGCCCTTCTTTCACGATTGAACTGCGAACAGGCATAACAACGAGCCCTTCTGCCTCTGGACCCATTCCAGGGTGTACGCTCTTCACTCTTTCCATGCCCAAATGGCGAGTCGGCCCGAAAATATTCTTTGATTTTTTCCCTCTTTTTTGTGTAGTCTGATGCCGGTGGCTATAATGTTACAAACATTCTTTACATTTGATCGCGGGAGAAGAAATTACAGTGTGGAATATTTTTAAATCAACATTCCATGTATTTTTTTTATTAGTTTCAAAAGTGTGTGTGTGTGTGTGTGTGTGTGTGTGTGTGTCTGTATTGATATATAACGCGTAAACAGTATTTAACACCAGCCCCCATCATTCTAACGCCTGTAATTCACTCGGGCATTTATAAGCCCGGGGCTTAATAACATTTTCCACAAATTTTACCTGTTCAATTTTCGGAAAACGGTGCTTTGCAGTCAGTTCATCATTGCTAAATCTGAACAATTGCACATTTTATGATGGAAACCAACCAATGTGCATTCTTCCTCGATTTGGCATTGTGCGAACAATGCATAGTTGCGTAATTTCTGCTAGAATTGTTTGGAAAATTTCGACGCTTTTCAGGGATTCTCCGAATTTTTGGGATTGTGTTTGTGGTCCCACTTTTTAACCTTTGGGCCCTTGGAGTAAATTTCCTTCTTGTGCAAGAATTTCGAAAATGTTCATTCATACGATATATATGCACGGAGTTTGTATTATATGTGGTAATTTCTGGCCCGTATCTTCTTAATTATTGTGGATATGGAGAATTTTGAACCTCTGTGATTTTCCATTTCCATTCGTTACATGTAAATGGTAAATGGTACGATATCGCAACGACAACTTGAACAACTATACCAGTGTTTCCAAACGTTTCCTTCTGTCCTTGTCTTCGCAACTTGAATAAAGGCGATTTACATACAGTCCATGCGAGTACCTATGTACACCTCAAACTAAATATGAATCGGAGAAGAAGCCATCATATGGAATGTCACTTGATGAAATTTGGAATATGCGTTTGATGTAGAAGAGTTGAGCTATTTTATAGTGTATCATTCATTTCGATAACATTTGTATAAACATGGCAAACATCTTATTAAAGCGTGTTGTACTGTTCCAGAAAGAGGTATCGGTATTGATCAATATCAATACTTCAATTCGATTTGCAGATACTTCAGGTATCGATACCTCAAACGGATATCTGCTACCCTGTACGTTGTCACACAGACAAGGTTCTACGGTACATATCCGGCGCTCGCATACAGTCGCAGGCTTCCCTGCTCGCTCTTGCCATATTCTTGTGTGTTACATTTACTCTGTTGTGGAACTTAGCACAGCCCTTTAAGTAGGACCACGTGAATTTATAACTCGCGGGGTAATAATTTCGTTAAGACGCGTGAACGCATCCAATTTCTAAGACAGTAGCATGCATACTTTCGTTAATATTACTTGCTTATTGTTAGTATCGGGAACATTGATAAGTATTGCATAATGCAGTACATCTGCTATTTTGCAAAATCAAATGTTTATTCAGGCCACGCGATGGTGCCACGGTGAATTATCGACACCTTATCTTTCGCGGAGTTGGAGCTGCATGTCGCACCTGCAGTTCCTAAGCCCCTCGGCATGCGTCCATGAATGCGAGTCAAACATGAAACTAAGCAATGGATCGTTTGACGAGTTTACAGTCGAAATACGTCAGAACACGTCAAGATCAATTAAGAGAGATGGTGATTAGGTTGAAACAATGTCAACTAAAAAAGTTGTGTATTACTGACATCAGGCCCGCTACAAGCGCAGGTGCAACCCTGTGGCAATACAATAAAACGCGGAAAATGCCTGCCCAGTAGGCGTTTGATTGAAACGCGTGGTGGTGGGTAATCAGAGAGCCATTGGATGCAATTTGAAAAGCCTGTTGGTTGCAAATCCGGATGCGGCACCTGACCACCCCGCTTTGATGGAGCCACGCACGCATCACTCATTCATACTCCTGGGTAACAGGAAATGTTAATTAAATTGCAATTTCCGCATTGAGTCATGCGTGAATCAAAATGTTATTTTGCGGTTTATGGCCCAATTGTAAGATTGCCATGATGTAAATTGGGTTAAATGGACCATTCGGTCACGCCCGGAAAATGGAAACTTGCATGAACCAACTCTACAGGTCCTCACATACACCATCGACGATTGGTTTAAGAAATGGCATCTGAATATTAACCCAAATAAATGTCATCATAACACCGGCGACTTCCAACCTCAGCATAGACAACGTAATCATTCATGCGAAAAAAAAACAGTTAAATATCTGGGTATTGAATTTGAATAAGTTTTCTGATTTTCCTTAAAATATTCCCTAAAATTCCCTATCCCTTAAAATATTTCATATTACGCAGAGGCCACGTGCTCACAGTTGTGGTGCACTATGAACTCATTTCCTTACTGGACTTACCTAGAATTATGCGCTCTATCAAATATGAAGACCCGTAGGAAACGTATGCATTTTCTTTATAAAAATCGATACTGAAATGTGTATATTATACAACTGGTAGTAGGAACAGATATATCAGGTGGCGATATCACCAACAAGCTTGCATTTTTGTTTGTTAAAGTTAGTATAATTGACGATGGATGCTTTGCATGCGAAATGTGCATGGCAATTATCAACAAATGCGTGTGGGTATGGTCCTCAAATTCCACTTGCATACAGGTTTCACTGCTGCCATATGCGAAATCTGTTATATAGGAAATCCTGTGTACCACGGAAAAAAAATCTATGTTAGTGATTTACGAAAGATAAATTAACCTATATTACTAAGAACCTGTCTGACGCCGAAAACAGAACAATACTGCAACGGAGTGCGAATTGCCTTTTTGGAAATCAAGGATGGGGGGGTCAAAAAGCCAAACCAATATTCTCCGACACGAAAATAACAAAATTCCAAATAATAAGGTTCCAGAAGGGGCCACCGTTATACACACATATTTCATTCCGTTGCAGGCAGGATTCCGTATATTAAAAGATTCCGCATTCGGCAGCATTCACTGTATTTACGAATAACGGAAAATTTTATATGGGTAAATCATGGGCGTCGCCATATATGCCATGATCCTGGTTTCTTTTAGGTCTTTGCCCTATGACTTCCAAAAAAGTCATTTGCCTCTCCCCCCTTTGCTGCATTGTAAGCCACCAACAATGGAAACATCGTAGATCCCGTGACTTTCCGTATAGGGCAGGTTTCGCTTTAATTATATCAGAGAGTTATCAGGAAGATGTGCATTAGAAAGTACCTGTATTGTCCATTAGAAAATATGCCGTTATATTTTGACAGAAAAATAAAACATTAATAACAAAGGTTTCGGTGTCCTCAAATGAAAGGATTTGACTGAAGAAGTTTTCAACAACTTACCTTCAATCGTTTCTTTTCCACATAAAGTAGCAATTTACGAATAATGAGCTGCAAAACAAAACTGTATTAGAAACAGGACTCTCCATGTGAACCAAGTACTCTTTAAACTTGTTTATGACGAGATCACACAGCAGCGAGGTTCACAACTGACATGAGAGATAAGGTTGTGCTTTCACATTCTCTGTTTATCAGCGTAACGCAACATTCGCGTAATTTATGCGTCATGTTCACACCTTCGCACCTTGGCGCACGGAAAAACATTTACACTGCGTTTGATTTTAAAATATTTATTAGGTTCTTATTACATAGCCAATTTACATGTTATCACAAATTAACTTGACCTTAGAACTGACTAAATCATCTACGTGGTTCAAAAGCCACGTTAAATATGCACGCAATATGTACGAAATTATCTTGTTTTTTTTTCATAAAAATAAATATTCTCTGCTTGAGCAATTGCACAAGTCGCTATAAAAAGTGCGCAAGAAACTAGAAAATAAATATTTAATATGCGCTTATGTTAGAATATATAGAACCAAACATACACATTTCGTGTTTTCCATCAATCTTTGCGAGGAACAACTATCTTTTTAGACAATAATCGCTACATTCTAAAATAATATCTAATTTTACATTTAATAATTTACGCAAACGAACATCAAGTGTGCGCACAGTTAGTCAAGCTAATGAATTAGGATAGTATCACATCAAATATACGCATACCATGTAATCACAAACGTAGAAGTACATTCAGATTTCGGATATATTACATGTATGAATTTCGGGGACATAAATTTTGTTCTATCATCCCGTTGCCCCTTCTACTAATTAATTCGAATTAATTTGTTGGCATCAATGCAAACTAAACCTTTGAAGTAAACATTGAGCACTACATAAATTTGTGTCAGAGATGCTTAGAAAGAAAATTGAATGAACGTGGAGGGTGACGGACGAAATTGTTCCAGCGTGATTGAATGAATCGGTTTGGTTGGTTGGCCCAGTGTGCAATAAATGTGTGGGTGGAATTGCGTCATCTTACATCTTGCTGCATGCGTACTCTTTGCCATTACCCAGTAGCATGATGGACGTGTCGCGGCTGTAGTCGCGGTTGGTACCATCCGTTTGGCGACGGTGCGAGCTCTGATTGCCCCGAATTGTGTTGCGATGCGACACGGACTGATTACGGCGGGTGGAGACGGTGGACATTGTGGTCGCATGGTGGTCGGGGCAAGTGTAACAGCGGTTGCGTTTAGTCTTGATGAAGAAGAAGAGGTACCTATATTGCAAACGAAGCAAGTGCAGTCATATTTAAATGAATTATTGGGAGGTTCGTTGGACACAGAAAATGCTGCATTATAAGTGAGAATTATGATAATCTCTTTAGCGTGCCGTTGGTATGATCGTCGCCGTGTGTGGTAAGCTTTGGCACCAGTGAGTAATGGGACTGCCTTGCTATTTCGCATGGCTTGCGAAAACATGATGGCACAGAGCCATTTGCTAAACCGGCCGCAGAGAGCCGATGGCTGGCAATTCCAAACAAACAACATTGGTCGAATGTTGTATGTTTGCCCTTGGCCGGGACGAGGGAGAGAATAGAAAAACATGATTACCGATTGAAATGCTTGCGAAAAGTGCCGCTAACGCAGTAGAGTGCGACTGGATTCACGCACGAGTTGATGTAGCATAGACAGAAGCCGACAATCCGTGTGAAGTGCCAGAAGTCGTTGAAAACGTCCTCCTTAAAGCGTGGGTAGAAATAGAACGCCAGCATGAAGACGTAGTAAGGAAGAAAGCATACTGCGAAGATGACGACAAAGATGAGCACGGTGAATGCAACCTTCCTGCGTGCTCGTATCTGTATTGGCGTAATATACATCCGTCATTTCCTTATTGAAATAGTTCATGAAATAGTTGATGTAAGTTATACCTGTCGATGTGTGCCCTGTGTTTCGCCAGGCACGTTGCGAGTGCTCACGAGAAGATGGTTAGCCATCAGCCAATAAAACACAGTGATGGTGCATAACGGTAGGACGTAAAGGACAAGGAAGCGCGTCATAATGTTCACCTCTGGATACTTGTGGTTCAGCCAATCGCGTGGAAACGGGTAGCATACGGTAAAGTTAATGGAGTCCTCGACGTTCGATATGACCAAGAGATGGGAGCCAATGGCCGCAGGGATGGCGCACACGCCGGCGAACAGCCATATCAGTACCGCAATGATGACAGTGACGCGCGTTGCCGTTTTGTTGCCACCTGAAGATGGAAGAAAAATACGTTATCCCATTTGATCCTGGATACTGGGCGGTAAACGCCGGAATTCGTCATTTTTCGGTAGTCGATCGAATATAAGGATGGGTGAGAAGCAAATAAACGAGGATTCAGCACCTGAGGCATGCATCTTCTTCAATGGATTCACGATTGCAAAGAAGCGATTCGCTGAAAGAGCCGTTAGTGTAAACACCGATACGCCGACGGAGATGTCCTTTGCCGTCTCGGATATCTTGCAGATTAACTCGCCCCAGGGCCAAGAGTCGACCGTGTAGACGACTGATGTGAAGGGAACGCTCGTCAGTATTACCAGCAGGTCGGCGAGCGCTAATGAAAGTATGTAGCTGTAAAAAGGGCGTTTTGTTTGGATTAGAGTAAGTTGCCATCATTCGTTGGGGTCAAATAAAGCGGACGTTTTTGCCCGGACGCACACGCACGCTACATTTGTGCTGAAAAACGAAATGCTCACGTGTTTGGTACGTTGCGCATCGTGCGGTGGCGCATGAAAATCAGCACCAACGTTCCATTTCCCACGACGCCGATCACGAAGATGAAGAAGAAGATCACTGGGACGTAGTAAGTCTCGGGACGTCTTTCATAGGGAATGTACTTTTTGTCTCGCTTTATGACTATCGTGTAGTTTGTAATGTCGCTTAAATTTGTCAACAGCGTTACGTCGGAGAAATTCATTTTGGGTACCTTGGGTTCTGCTGTTTATAAATGTTTTTGGGCCAGTTACTTCCACACACAGTCTAGTTGTAGGCCGTGTGCATTGCTGATTTGATAATCTGAAATTATAGGAAAAAATGTTTAGGTTAGAATTTTACTAAAATAAATAAGTTAATATATTTTTCCAAGTAACTTTAAGATGCGAACACATTAACTTTCCTAAATAACTTTTGCGACATTCCATCTTAGTCGGAAAGCAAGGATCTTCAGGGATTAGATTTGGATTTCCTGAGTTTTTCGTGATTTAAAGCGCCCGGCTTAGGCGCGAGTGCTTTCAAATCAATGTATCCGTTCCGCGCCTGCGATTTCTCAATCCATCTTCGTTTTAAGGCGATTTATATTTCTTTGGCACTTCCGCCTCTTCCAAGCAGCGCATATTTGGCGCAACGATTGTCGGCAAATTATTGTTTTGTGCGGCATTTGCATCGGAAATTAGTGGAGTGGGACGATTCATCCACCTACCGGAAGTTAAGAATTTGTGAAATGAAATTTTCTTATGGAAGGTGAATTTGCGTTCTTTACCTATGTTACTTAGATTACAAGGGTCAGCGCAAATGCGCAACTCCGCGAATTTTGCAATTTTCTTGGCGGTACGTGGGGCCGATCATTTTTTATAATTTTACATATATTGGGAGTATCCTTAAGGTGATATAAAATGAAATTTTCTCGGGAGCTAGAAGTGTGTGGCACTTGTAAGTTACATAAAAAATAGCTCATTATAAATTTGCAAGTTCGCGATTTTTTGGCGATTTTCTTGGTGGACTTGGTGCAGATACGTGGTAATTTGTTCACGATGAAGAGAGAATTCGATACATTTCTTTCTTCGTCGAGAGTCTCGCAGGGTAATTTAAAATGCAAAATTCTTACAAATTCACCTTTTATTTTAATTTGAGTCAATGTGCGGATATCCGTCGTATTCAATATCGTCGAATACTTAAGCCCATAATGTAAGATTAAGAAAGTCAAAAATATATCGATATCAAAAACAATCAATATATCGACGGCGATATATCGGAATTGGTTTGGTTAAATATCGTTCGTTTTTTGCACATGCTGCTCGCGGGTTATTGATACGATGATATAATTTTAACATACAGGTGATATTAAATCTGATAATTCCGATATAAATAAATAAATATTGATATGTCTGTGGTTCACATCAATATATCGAAAATGGAAAATATCGATAAATGACGATATTTCATCATCATCTGACATGTTAATTGACAGGTATTGATATCGGAATTATCAGAATTAGTTAGTATGTTAAAAATATAAAAATATAATCATCGTATCTATGGACTGCGAGCAGGGGCGTTTCACGTAGGACAACGGCAGCATGAGAAAAAAAAAAAGAATAATATTTAACCAAATCATATGTATCTATAACCATACATTTTTAACATGCTCTTCTTGTTTCCCGCATACTGGCCTTTTTATGGTAGATTTTGATCCGCTCCACAGGCAGCCATGGAAATCGCAAAAATCGTGGGCTCGCATATTTGTAGTAACTACGTAACATATTTAAATGACAGGTGCTCCATTCAAATATTCACCTCCCCATAAGAAATATCGCAAATTCTTATAGCTAGGCTTTGTAGTTAACTTCCGAACGGTAATGCGTCTTTACCTGTCGTTACCCGTTCCAATGCCGACGTCGCCATCGACACCCGTCGGAGGGTGAACAACCCATCGCACCACTATCGCAAATACCCGTCATTTTCATGGTCGAACGCGTCAATTAATCATTGGCGGCTGTTTACATTCTGCGTGGTTCTTCTATAGTTTGTGTCGTTCGGCGTCGCTGTTGAAGAATGAAATAGGCCATGTCAAATCAATTTCGGTATTTTGTCTGCGCTTCGCCGATCGCATCCTGCAAATCGACTAAAACCGCACGCCGGACATTTTAATCTCTCGCTCGCGTAATTTATGCACGTTTAACGTGCACAAAATAAACGAATATGCGTTTGCCATTAGTACATTATAAATGGGGAAAATAAATAACGGGTAAAACAACAGCGATAACACCACAAGATTTGAAACAGCCGAATGGAAAACCACATTATTGCGCTTATTATTATCAAATTAATTTGCGAAATAATTTGTACGTATTATATGGTAATGTTCCATGGCAAAGGTGAGTGTCGTTTGCTCCCGAATCCAATCGTAAACTTTGATAATAGCACCGCGTCGGTTTTTGGCAACCAACAATTTAACGTCGAAAGTTGCCCTTAAGACTAACGCGGGTCGTCTCGAAACACACTAACGCTCACACCCAACCCTTCACATCACTGATGTGCGCTTGGTGCCCTCCTTTAATGCACCTAATCGAGTTTGTCGCCGCGCTGGAAAGTTTGTGTCTTTTAAGGAGCTTAGCATGACGCGCGAATGAGCGCAGATTTATCATCTCACAGTATTAGGTATGCAAATGTTCCGGCGACACCGACGCTCGCTATAAATTGGTTAAAAATATTTGATTAACTCAAGGGCAGCGCGCATAATTATTTAACTTTAATTTGCATGTACATGCCCCGTGGGCTTATTTATTTGTTAGTTAGTTGGCGCACTGGATGCTATGATTTATGTTGTCGCGTGTGTCGCATGCTAACAAGGGGAGGATCTCAATTGTCCGCTTCAGAATTGGATGAAAATGCTTGTACGTGCAGTATATTTATTGAAATAATTATTGTTAACTGGATTTTTCGCTGTTTTGAGCCATTTCTCTACAAGTTTTTGTCAAAGTGTTGTCTCTTT
>WSZQ02140259.1:0-41594 GCA_019419845.2 Weissflogia rhopalogaster
CGACCGGATTCGAACCAAAAAAGATAAAAATGGACAAGAAAAGATTTTACATGGAAACATTTGTTTGGATGAGAAAGAAAATAAGATAAAAGATAAGTAAGAAAAATTGCAATTTTTTTTTGTAACTGGAATTTGTTTCATGCATTTTTAATTTATTACATTAACTCATTGGCATTATATTTGGCATTATATCTGATAACAAATATGGAATATGGAATATGGAATGAAGTCCATAAGAGATATCCACCTTAATTGATCATTACATACGTTCGGTATCTGATATTACAAAACGAAGACTACGGATCTGATTGCAATAATACATTCTATAATAACGGCGGCTTGCCGTGTTGTGGAGCTCGATGCTCGTTAGCAGCACTGCAGTTAAGCAACGTCGGACGTAGCTAGGCGTTGGATGGGTGACCACTTGGTCACCCCACTCAACAAGCGGCTACGGCGCCATCCGCAAACTTCTGATTTTGCGGTAAAAACACGAACGAAGGTTGGACGATTCGTTTGCAACGGTCCCTGGAAAAACCCATATGCATAAAAAGTTCAGAGCAAGTTCCATCAGTAGCGAGACCGGATTGGGCCGGGTGAAAGTTACTATTCCCCCACACCACTATGTGGTAGAAAAAGGTTGTTGAATATTTAAATTGAAAAACATTCCATGATATATTAGAAGCCCCAGTATCGGATGTCAAAATTTTATTTTACATGTTATTTTAAGCTGCTTCTTAATAAACCGCGCTTAATAAACCGCTGTTGAGAACGGCGACGCAAGTTCGAGCCAAATTATCGCCAAATTATCAATGTTTAGTCTGGCGTGAAAGAACTTTTGAACTGTTTAGTCTGCACCACATGTGTTTCACGTGTTTTGTAAGCCCTGAGTCGTCAAGTGATTAATAAAGAGAACATACGAGGCACTAGACGCTCTTGGGGTAGGTTTAAGTGGATGCACGAAATGTTTGGCGCCTTGAGCGTCTGGAAAACATCTTATCACGGCCAAGTGTAACGGCACATGCGTGCCCAGCTGCATGTGTGTAGCTACGATCAGAGAAGCACCCTGTGGGCAGGAGAGAGTGAGACAGGCAGGGCGCGCCTCGAGGTATGATTATGCTATTCTTTCACCAGGACGTGGCTAAGAAATGTTAAGGGTAAGTAGTAGTAGTAGATAATCTTTTATTTTTGGCATTTATCAATCACCTTACAAATAGCATTCGCCAATAGACATTTACATTACGTCAAAAAATAACTTCACGCTCGCTGTCAGTATACCTTCCGTTCCCCCCCCCCACTTTCCCCCACTTTGTTCTTACTACCATAACTATGCCCCCTTTGGGTCTTCCCCTTTCACCCCCCTCTTCGGCTCCTCTTTGGCACCATTCAAATCCATCCTACAGCTCCTTTTTTATCTGCAACCAATCCTTTTCTTGCTGGAAGGCTCGCTGTTATCTTCTTATCGATGTTCCATGCACATTTTTTCTTTCTTGAAATTTTATTATAGTTTATAAAAGACAGAACGAAAAAATTGAAAGCTGGAAAGAGGGAATTCTCAATACTAGAAATTGTATAATTATATAGAAGTATATTTAAATCTTAAAAATATATTGATAAACCTTACATAAGACTTTGATGTGAAAACACAATTTTTGTCACTGTTTTCAAGTTTAATAGATAAATCGTACGATGTACATTTCGCCGTTAGGCAACGTCGGGTACTAGCGAGCCAAAAGTTACAAAAGATGTATTTCTTCTTCTTCTTGCTGATTTATGGCTCTTAGCAACAAGGCCCTCTGAATCAGAACTAACTCCACATAAAAGAAGCAGCTTATGTATCAACTTAAACGGATGACATTACGTAGGTAAATGAAATAAAAACAAGTAGGTACAAAAATCTACTTGCATGTACGTCATACAAATGTATATGAATAAATATTTAACTAATTATAAGTTGAACCAAACCGATTGCGAAATTATAAACTATCGTTTCAAGGTCCATATTAATTAAACGATGAACGAGTAAGCAACATACACATTTCGACCTATTCTACAATCGGGAAACTAACAATCAACAAGTAACCTCGCACAATCCTTCCAAAAATCTTAAAGCTATTGAGAAACATGGAAAACAAAGAAGTAAAAGTTCCAGTACCTTGGGGACATATAGCAGGTTGGTTTGCAACTTTTTAGACATATTTCCCACGATTTCATCCGGATTTAATTCATGTTTTCAGTGAAAGTTTGGGGAGATGAAACAAATCCTGCCGTGTTAACAATCCATGGTTTACTCGACAATGCAGGTTCTTGGGATCGTTTGTTGGTGATGCTACCGACGAATTTCTGTTACTATGCGATTGATTTGCCCGGTCATGGCTTATCTTCACACTGGTCACAACATGCGTTGATTCACACCGCTGATAACTTGTTAGCGTATAAAGCTGTTACTGATTTCTTCAATAGAAAGGAGTATGTTATTATGGGGCATTCATGGGGTGCACAAATTGGACAACTCTTCGCTATCGTTTATCCCGAGATAGTTACGAAACTTATTATATTGGACGCATTATCGATTTCACTTATTTCTTCAGGTAAGTTTGCATAACCTTAAAATATTTTTTTCTGGTTATAATTCTTTATTTTTTTGTAACATTGAGGGTTTTATACTGATAAAGTTGAAAGAATTTAATTATATTTAATTGAATATATGTCATTAACGTGGATTGATTAGATTTCGGGTAATACGACTAGAAAGGATAACTTCCATTCATTTTAATTAATATTTTTGATAATTTTATTGATAACTTCTAAACATTTGTCGATAAATAATTGAAAATTGGCAAACTTCTAACTTATTAAATTCTTCTTGATTTAATATATTGTTGATTAAAATCGGTTGATTACTTTTCGAATTATACACATGCAAAGTTGCCTGAAATAATATTAAATTTTCAAATGACATTTTTTAAATTTCTTATTGTAATTTTTGTAATTACATTGATAGAAGATTGAAATTTTAGGAAGTTATAACCGATCAAATTGCCTTTCTTTTAAAATATTTCTGTCAAAAATGGGCTTTTTGAATTGTAAGCATTCAAAGTTGCTTAACAAAAATCTTCATCTTAGTATGTCAGTTTTTATAATTTTGTCGATTTCTTCCTTGGATATGCTTATAAAAAATTGAATACTGTCTGACTTATAGCTTATTAAATTCATTTTAATATGTTATATTGCTCAATAAAATCGGTTGGTTAGTTTTTGAATTATAAACATGCAAATTTGCCTGCTAAAAATTTACATTTTTAAATAATATATTTTAATTTTTAATTATAACTTTTATAATTGTGTTGTTGCAAGATTGTTATTCCAGGAAATGTTAAACAATTAAATTGTCTTTCATTGTAAATATTGTTGACGAAAATTGATTGGTAACTTTTTGCATTTTAAACAATCAAAGTTGTCTAATAATGTTCTTTTGATGCGTAATTTTTTAAAACATATTTTACTTATAACTTGAAAACATGTTAAATTTTGCATACATAAAAAATTCTTAAAATTGCTATTTATTTTAAACATACAACATGGAACATACAAATTGCTCGATTAGTTTCCGATTTACAAGAATCTAAAGTTCTGTAAACCTACCAACTTTCTTATCCTAATAATTTTCGAATAATCCTTAGAACAATTCAAAAAAACGATGAGCGAATCCCATCGTCAGTACTTCACCACCATGGAGAAACTCAGCAAGCTCTCATCAACGACATACACCCGTGAGGAAGTCCTCTATCGATTGATGAATAATCGTCTATTTGGATCAATCTCACGAGATGCTGCTGAGCGTCTTATGATTCGTGCAGTAACCCGTACTACAGATGGTAAACTCACCTTCAATTTCGACCAACGTTTGAAGTTCGTCATGAATCTCTCTACTAATTTTCCATACATCACCGACGTTCTGCGTATACACCCAATAAAATGTCCTGTCTTGATAATACTTTCCACTGAGAGCAGCTCTCAAAAGGTTGACTTCAAGCCAGTGTTGGACGTCTATGAAAAGTCGAAGAATTTTACGATTCACATAGTGGAAGGCAGTCACGATGTGCATATGAATCATCCTGAACGAGTAACAACGTGTATTAGTGATTTCCTGATTCAACCTATTCTTAAGAAGAATGCCAAACTATAAATTTTAATTGATATTCATTAGTTTTTGATTGCTATCAATTTTTTTGATATATAATAAAATTTCATGAGCCCGGTGTGGATCGGAAGAGAGAAGGTGTGGATGGGGGCAGAATATGTCAGTTGGATCATGTGTGGAAGGGGAAGAGATTCCTGAGAGCATGTGGGGAATGATTGTATAGGAATGAAAGAGGAGTGGGCGAGTGATATCCAGGGGACAAATAAATGGGTGAAAGAGTGGTTGAGTGAGTGGCAATTTTGAAGGCAATAACAAAGAGGAAGCAAACAGCGAGGAGAGTAACCTTACTCTTCAACAACTTACATCGCGGGTAAAGGAATAATTGGAGTTTCCTATTTCCGCCTCTCTTTTGAATTTAGTATAATTATTGTTTCAATGTTACAGTTGTAATATGTATACATAGAATAGTTATAAGTTAATATTTTTTTAGGTAATGGGCTAGAAGTTATTGTTTGAGGTATGTCTAATAAAGGTCTATGTAGATTTTTTTCAACAAACTTTGTAGTAATCAATTTGTTATACAATAATTTACACTCTTTCGTTAAATTAAAAATGAGAACATTTTCAAAAACAGGCAAATTGTTTTTGCATCACTCAGTTTATTACTAATTTTACTATTTGTGTATAACGGGTTGCTTGACTTTAGGCGTTTGCCCAAACTTTAAATTTTAATTTAAAAACTCAATATAACTTTGACATTCCAATAAAACAATACTTCACTAAATTATCAAAGTATTCTATCATAATTTGCCAAAGTATAATACTTCCTAACTTTAAAATATGAAATTTAACAAGTGTATAACTGGTTGCCTATAGTTAATCTCCCAAGTGCATTGCGTTCATGTCCTCTTTGACATTGAAACTTTTATCTTTCCAGACTTTACGATAAAATTCATGCCTACCTCCAGCAAATGCATTTTAAAATTGATCGTGTGATAAAAATCGAACATAACAACAAACCTACACGCATTCTCCATCAAATAAACCAAGGTAACCCAAGAAAATCGCAATTATTCTCAGCATACCAGAACAAGGCATCATAAATCGGTTATTTCTTTTCATAAATCGCTATCATTTTGGTGTAGAACGTCGGAACGACTTGGTAAACATTGAGATAACATCTTATTAGGTAATATAATAATTTTGTGGAGTTGTTATTAATATTAACTGTGTTTTTTGATAGGAAAAATAAGAAAATGTTGCATATAAGTGTAAAGGTCCCAACAACACCCTTTGAAGGGCAAAAACCAGGTACTTCTGGCCTCAGGAAGAAGGTTAAAGTGTTTATGCAGAAGCATTATACCGAGAATTTTATTCAGAGTATCTTGAATGTTCTTGGTGAAGGGATTAAAGGGAGTACTTTAATTGTTGGTGGAGATGGGCGATATTTCTCGAAGCAGGCAATTGAGGTGATTATTAGGATGGCAGCTGCAAATGGGGTAAGTAAATAGTCTAAATGTAAGATATTCTTGTTTATTAAGTATGGGGTTTCATTTAATGTATCATTTGTCTAGTTTTATTGAGCATTTCTTGGTTACATCATGTTTTCAAGTTGAAATTTGTTGGAAAGTGGAGCAAAGATGCGCCTAAAGTTTGGCAACCCAATATACACCAAAAATATATTTAGGGTGATAAACCAAGTGTTGCAAAAACTAATATTAATTAATTTCGGAGTTTTACTTTTATTCTAGTTGTTTTATTTTTAAATTAGGTTTTAATGGAAATAATGTTAAAAATTAATGGTTTAGGTTTTTTTTTAAATAATACTTATAAATGCACTTATATTGTCTCCTCAGAGGCAATTTACATTATGACGAAAGTGTTTAATGTTTTACCTTCAGTTCATTCCATAATTTGCTTAAAAATTGAACCTCTTTTATTGGAATTGCATCTGTATTAAGATTGTATGTGATGATGTAAGTGTATACTGAGTTGCCTCCTCATTTCCTCAAAATTAGTTTTCATTGAATGTTTGTGCGATAAACCTAGTGTTGCGATAAACATTCCTCAAATATTTGTTAAAGGTTAAAAAATTAATAATCGGCAAAAGAGGAATTTTATCAACACCAGCCGTGTCTAACCTTATCCGAAAATACAAAGTGTTGGGTGGCATTGTCCTTACCGCTTCGCACAACCCTGGCGGTATTCAGAATGACTTTGGCATTAAGTATAACATTGAAAATGGCGGACCAGCACCTGATGCAGTCACTAACGCCATTTTTGAACAAACCAAGACCATCACCGAGTATAAGATCTGTCCGGAATTGGACTGCAATTTCCAGGAGGTCGGAGAATATTCCTTTAAGGTTGATGGTGGCGATTTCCACGTTACTATAATCGATCCAGCTGTGGATTATGTCAATTTGATGAAGGAGATTTTCGATTTTGATAAACTACGCACCTTGATTAATGGCACTGATGGGAAGATGTTCAATGTTTTGATCGATTCTATGAATGGAGGTGAGTTAGCATGATTTTTATATATAAAAGTTTTCGGACACACCGTATATGGCTGTCGAAATGGATTTGAACAATTGTTGGATGTTCAAAAAATATTTTGTCTAAACACATAGAGTGTATTGCCTATACACTTTTAAAATTACTATTGTAAAGTATACTCAAGACACATAGTATATGGCAGCGTCAATGTATATTGTGTTGCCTACCATATCTTAAATTTGACAGGGTTTAACATGGTTTCTACTTTTTAACCTGAAAATTTGTATTCAAGTGACTGGACCTTATGTGGAGCAAATATTTCTTGAGGAACTAAAATCTGAACAGGAATCCGTGACGCGAACGATACCCCTGGATAATTTCGGCGAAATTCACCCGGATCCTAACCTGACATACGCTAAGGAGCTCGTCGATCAGGTTAGGTCGAACACAAAGTATCATTTAGGGGCGGCGTTTGATGGCGATGGAGATCGCAACATGATTATTGGCAAGGAAGCATTTTTCGTCACGCCCAGTGATTCGCTTGCAGTAATTGCTAACAACCTTCAATGTATTCCATACTTCCGGAAGCATGGTGTGCATGGATTTGCGAGAAGTATGCCCACTGGTGCTGCTGTTGACAGGTAAGTCTTTGTTATATTTTTGAAAGTCTTGGGACACATTGTATATTATGACGTATGCGCATATTAAGTTGCCTACCTCCATATTATAGTTACGATATCTTTCTATAGAGTTGCAGAAAAACTAGAGAAAGAAATGTTTGTCGTTCCCACCGGATGGAAATATTTCGGCAATCTAATGGACGCAGGAAGGTTATCTCTCTGCGGTGAGGAATCTTTCGGGACCGGCTCTGATCATATTCGCGAGAAGGACGGCGTGTGGGCTGTGTTGGCTTGGTTGTCTATCATCGAACACAAACGCATGGGCATCAAGGAAATCCTCGAAAATCATTGGAAGGAATACGGCCGTAACTACTTTACCAGGTTAGAAACATTTTTGACAGCTGTCAAATTTGAATATGGCGCAATTTTGAAAGTACTTAGAGGTTATGTGATTTATAAACATGGTTACGTTAATTATGTGAAGGTACGACTATGAAGAGGTAGACAGCGTAGCAGCCAATAAGATGATAACCCACTTAAATAACTTAATTACCAGCGGGGAACTTATTGGGAAGAGCTTTGACATTGGTGGTAAGAAATTCACTGTCAAGGTCACTGATGACTTTTCGTATATCGATCCCATTGATAAGAGTGTTGCGAAGAACCAGGTATGTTAAAATAATCTATATTTGCTTAATTACTTAACCTAAACAAACATAACCTCTCCTAACCTCAATTAATAAGAATATCATTAATTCGGCTGCTCTCCTAACAGGGAATACGTATACACTTTGAAGACGGCTCCCGTTTAGTTTTCCGTTTATCCGGAACAGGCAGCAGTGGCGCCACCATCCGTCTCTATGCCGACTCATATGAAAAAATCGATATTCTGTGCGACGCTCAGGAAATGCTTAAACCGTTAATTCAAGTGGCTCTGGATATTTCCAAGCTTACGGAATTCACAGGCAGGCAGCAGCCCACTGTTATCACATAAACCAAAGCAAGTTGGTACACTTTTTGTTTTGTTACACTTACATAGAAATGCATTTATTATGAGTTTTAGGTAATTTTAATCGAAATTCTTACTTTATCCAACACTAACCTTGAAACATTGTGTATAAACTCAAATTTTGAGAATGTTGTTAAAATAGGCATATATTTCGTAAAATGTTTTTATATGGTATTTTGTGGAGATTTCTATTGGGGTTTATGAATAAATATATAACTTGTCAATTTTCAAGTTTTAAATTTTCAATAAAACTATTGTGAACACTCGTGTTATTATCGTGCATAACTGGTTGCCTACGTTAAGAACACCCATATTTTCTTAGTTCTAAAAAACCTTCAAAAAAGAAAAATATATAATATAATAACCACAAGAACATATATTTTAAATAAATATTAATTGATCGATATTTCTGATATCAGTTTTATATATAGATATATAAATTTTTGTTTAATAAAAATTTAAATAAGTTTTGTAATGTCAGATAGTGACACATAGATGGTGCTACAATGTTAATTTCGAAAAATTTCTTTTGACAGATTTTGAAAGCTGTCAAAAAATATTTTGACATTGGTAGTTTTGTGTTGTTTCAGTTGTTTCTGCGGCTGCGAGTCTGCGATTCTGTGCGGCTTTGTGTTCGTGCGGTGCGTGCGCGTTTCCTGCACACTCGACGGCCGCTCACCCTGCGACGCGATTCTTCGGCTTGCAGCAGGCGGACAGACAGCTAGCGTCGCGACGGGTCTCTCACAGCCGGGGCGAGGGCGCAACACCCAACAAACATCAAGCTGCGTTTCGTCCGCCTTTCCAGTCTTGTGTACTTCGAGGACATATTCCTGCAAATACTGAACAGTTAAAAGTGAAACAAAGAACAACATAGAAACGACAGTGTATCTCCAGTGTATTCCTAGTGTTTGTTTTCATTTAAGACTAGCAAAGGATGCGTAATACATCGAAATAGATTGTACACATTTTGGGTCCGTACAAAATCATAAAATCATCGAGTACAAGATAGTGTGTGCTACTTCTGTGAGACACAACGATGCGGATGCTGCAGCTCGCCTTAAATGGCTCTCGCCAGCCGGCGAACGCGAGGACAAGTCGCCAACACCACGGCTCACCGGTATATTGAACTTGTGACACTGCTACGGCCACGAAAAAAGAGCAGAAACGACGTGAAAAACATCGCTGGATGAACGACGAAACATGCAGGTTTAGAATTCTTGTTTAGATGCTTTAAGAACATTAGAAAACATTAAATATTTGCGAGAAATGTTTTAAAGACGAGATAACTGATTAGAAATGTGAAAAACACATGAAAACTGTGAAAGTAACTTGGAAAAAAACATTAGAAACTGCCAAAAAAACTTTACAATAAACAACCTTTGTTTTTTCATAAACAAAGTTCGAAACAAGTGCCAATTTTGACAGCCTGATTGGCGCGAAAATTTAAAAGTGAAAGCAAAAGACTGATTTGTGATTAAAAAAAGTGAAAAGAGAAGATGCTGTTCTTGGGTTCACGTTCCTGCTTCGTCGGGGTTTGCGTCCTGCTGGTTGTTGCTGCTGGTAAGTGTTTTTTAGATTGTGTAATATTTTGTTCAAAAAATTCTTTCATTTTGTTATAAACAAAGTTTCAAACAACTTGTTACAACTTACGACGCGACGAACGGTTTGAGTGAGAACAGACTCACAAACAAATATTTGTTTAGGTAGACTGAAAATGAAATGAATGCAGGAGGTGGTGGTTTGCTGCTGGGACTTTGATAAACTTGAATTTGTTTGAGTTTCAACCGTTTTGTGGTTGCAACAGTTGCAAGTCGTAGGAGAAACGGGCTAGTATGCGTGTGTTGAAAGGCCAGTTTGAGGTTGTTTGTTTGAGGTTAGGTTTTTTAGGGTTTATGTATGATTGGGATGTTTTTTGGGTGTGTATGACCAGGTTGCGTAAGTGATGGTATATTATGATAAGATTATGATGAGGATTTAATTAGTTTAAGACTGATCAAGTTAGGTTATGATTAGGTTGGGTTAGAGTAGGCTAGGTTAAGTTGATAGATTTGGATATTTTCATGATTACCACAGACATTATGATATGACAGATGTGGATAGGTTATGATATAACATGTTAAGTAAGGTTATAGTAGATAAGATCAGGTTACAACAGGCTTTATGTTAGTTATATTAGGTGCTTCTTCTTCTTCTTCTCCGTCCTTGATAGGCAATTTTTACCTGTTCATCTTCAGTGACATCTCGAAGATGATCTCTCCATCTCTTGTGGGGTCTACCCAAGGATCTTTTGCCTCTCGGTAATCTGTCTCTTGCGGTCTATATGTTGGTTCCATTGTTTACGCCTCGTGTTGCACCAATCGTCTTGAACGCCACATTTGCGTCGAATCTCAACGTTGCTAATTCGAATGTGGCGTAGAGAAGTGTTCGTGATACACCAAAGGGTCCTCATTTCGGAAGGTGTTCCGAAATAGATAATAATTTTAAAATATTTGGTTCGTTTGGAATCTTTTTCGTTCGTTGAAATTTGAATTGACAATTTGAATCGGCTAGTATGTCGAGATCGCAGGCGGTGCGTAACGTGAAACAAATGCAGTTAGTTTTAGTTAGTTTTACCTATTGTAGATAACCAGGGGCGCACGCTTGAAAAACGGAGGGTGAGATTGGCATAAAAAAGCGCCGCCCGATGCAGTGGACACTAGGGATGTCAACATTTCACGAAGTATCGATACTTTTAAAACTTCGATACTTTCGATACCCAAGTATCGAAGAAAAGTATCGATACTTATTGGTATCGAAAATACACATTGGTGCCATCTGGTAATGTATTTTCAAATTATTTTTTACTCGTTACAGTAATCTTCCTGTATATTGTCGACCCCATTTTTCTGATGTTACTACATTTTGAGAATGAAAAATATCCTGGTAATTCTTAAATAATAAAATTAATGCTTGTTAAATTACTGATTTAGTATATTAAGGCCAAACTAAGTTTTTATCAAAAAATGGCAAAATTTAAATGAATATGAATTGTAGTGTAAGTATCAAATACTAACAACAAGCAACAATGCAACAAGTATGTTAAAAATCAAGAATCGGATCAAGAATCGAAATTCGCTCACAATCAGAGAACGTTTACCATCCTAATTGGTGGTTGTGATTAACAGATGGCCTCAGTGTGGGGGCATGTCAAAAAGTATCGAAAATGACCGATTCGATACTATCGATAAGTATCGAAAATTAAAGTATCGATAAAAGCCGATAAGGATCGACACGTGGTATCGATACTTACCGATACCGATACATTTTTTGACATCCCTAGCTGACACGCATATCATGCGCCAGCGTCGACGTGTTAACATACGTATAATGTTACTTAACTTAAATATTAAGTAATTAAACTCCATGAAGTTCAAATATACGTGATATATGTCAGATGGGAGAAGTTATGTTAAAATAGGTTAAGTGAGGTTAAATCTGAATCAGATCAACATAATCATAATGAAATTAAACTGATAGAAACTAGCAAAAGTCTCGTCTAATTGAAATGAAATGAAGTGCCAGATTTCATAATCGCTTCCTCGAAAGACGTAAATGAAATGCGACACTTTTTCTGCTTTATCACTGCGGAGTCCTGCTACACTGAACTGCTCAGAGTTCGGAAAGTTCGCATAAATAATAAACAATGAGCGCTCGTAAAGCGGTCGAGCGCTCCTCTCTGTCGCTTGGTGGCGGCGAGCTCGTAAATTCAATTATCCAGCATCCAGTGCGCTCCACCGCCTGCTCCTGTTCTCTGGGTGCCTCAACGAGCAATCGTAAAACTGCCTCAGAATAGTAGAAATCCGAGCTGATAAGAGCAGACGCGACCAGCGAAACACCAGCCTCGCCTCGCCGTAATCATCTCGGAAAACAGTTCGAAGTAATTCAATTACTCTCTTCGCGAGCCTATTGCCAATTGCGTGCAATTAGTTTTAATCATCGTGCGCGGCCCCAAACGAGTGTGCTGTTATCACCGGAAATTGCTTCATATTATAGCATATAATCATAGTGGTAATGGAGACTTGATTTATCAAGAAATGGAGCGATTGGAAATTTGCAGTCGGATGGGTTATTATCTTCTTTGTACCTAACCTGAAATTACTTACACTTTACCGACATATATTCTTAACTTAAAGCTGACCTGCCTTGACCTAACGTGGACTAAATTTTAAGAAATCTGAAGTGCTAACCCAACCAAACCTAAACTGACTTAGATAATCTGAATTGCCTTAATCTTACTTGAACTGACCTATACGTAATCCGAACTGCCCTAAACTGACCAAACGGAACTGGCCTACCCAACCTGTACTGAGCTAACCTTACCTGAAGTGACGTAATCTCAACTGTCTCAACCTAATTTAACATGAATTCGCCTTTACTTAATCGGAACTGCCTTAATCTAACCTGAACTGTTCTGATCTGACCTGAGGTGACCCAATCTAACCTGAACTGATCTAATGTAACCTGAACTGATCTGATCTAACCTGATCTGGCTTTTTCGTAATTTGAACTGCCTTAATCTAACCTGACCTGATTGATCTTTATACTATCTGAAGTAACCTGACTTATCCTAACCTTACCTTGCTTGTCTTAAGAGCCTAATCTATCAATACTTAATCTAACTTTATGTTTATCCCAAACTGACTTCACTTAACCTAATCTGACATATTTTACATGCCTTTTCTAAACTTTCCTTATGCTAATCTGAGAATTCTTAACCTATCTTTTCTCACCTCAATGTAATCTAAACTTAACCTGGACTGACCTGACTTAAATAATCCCATGATAATTTAATCGAAAAAAAAGTCAACGGTCTATTATCAAAAAGCAATTTATTTGAAAATATGTACGAACTATACATATATTTTTTATGAAACATTTGTCTAGTCTACACCAGGGGTTCTCAAGCTGGGTCTTCAAATAAGATGGTTAAGTGGATTTGATTTTAGAGAATTCCGGCTGGAAAAAGTTTAAGGGCCACTGAGTTAGAACTATGCAATGAGGGCGACTGATAACCACCAGCCGATTCTGTGGGAGACAACCACAGGATAGTTCATAGCCTTATACTTTACCATGGAGTTTCCTTCAGAATACATCCAAGGTCAGTGACCCTTAAGATCTTGAGATCTACTGGTTTAGACAGGTCTTACGAGGGGGCCATAGCATTACCCGAGTCTGTGGTGGACCACCTCAGGAAAGTGAATCATCTTCAAATCTTTTATTTACACCCACAGAATGTAAAGGCATTCACACCCACCCATCCCTTAGATCACAGACCACGCAATATAGCCATCAGGTACTCCTGGTTGCAGATATTTAAAGAATCTTCTTCAAAAATATATCAATAAATCTTGACCATGTTAGGTCGTAGCCATAAGAGAACCCCTGGTTGCAACTGCTATTTTAATAGTCACTAATTACTCCTTTAGCCTGCGGGAGGTAACCACAGGATAGTTAGTGTCATTTTCACAAAACTACTATAAACATCCGTTACCCCAACATGCACACCAAGGTATTTTACCCCCTGACCCTGTGGGTATCCGTGATATTGTCGACATTTTCCGCCTATTGCGCTCCATGTTCGTCCCACAACTGCTCAAACTATTCGTCCGCTCCCTCTCCGAAGAAGGTTGATAGTCGTCTGTCATGTACGGCCCTCGGTCTGTACAGATCGAGAGGCTACGCTCTCGGTGTGGAGTAATCTGATCAGTGCTCAGCGTATTTCTCCGATTGCGAAGATACACCCCCATTCCTGATGCCTTTTTCTTCTTCTTGGGCTTATGGTGTTTTTTGTTTGGGTCTTGTCGTTCGGGAGATGCAGACGTGCTTTTATTATGCTTAGCATTCGTAGTTGGGTGTTCAGAGTCTGAAGAATCTTTCTGAGGGTTGGGATTAGAGATAGCAGGAACGGAGGGTGTGTCTGCTCTTAAGGGCAAAGAAGAGGTGGTTTGCGCCTGGTTAGAGGAGGTTGGTATCTGTGAGGATATGCCATTGAGGTGTCCTTCTATGGGATCTGGTGTGGGGGATGAGGGAGTTGAGGAAATTGTCAATGCAGGAGGATGAAGCTTCCTTATTCCATTTTTGACCTCTTCATCGTTTTGGTCCTTTTTGTCTTTGTCCTTATCCTTCTTTTCTTTGACTGACCGACGACCCTTGAAATGTATAGAGACTTTCCTTCTTATGCTCATTTTTGTACCGTCTTTGGAGGTCTGGGAACCCTCCGGGGAACCAGGAGCTGCTATAGCGTCTTCCTGTTCTTTCCGTAAACCTTCGGTGAACTTGTTTAGTTCATCAACGGATCGTCGAAAGTGGTCACAATCTACATCACTGGTCAAACCATCCGAGGAGTTACTCAACTCTAATCTACCCATATTGGGAAATCTAGAGTTTACCTCAAGAGAGTTTGCATATCCTTCAGGGACACCTTCCTGAAGGTTGTAGTTCAGACGGTCTGAACTGAGGTTCTGGTACTTTTCGAAACCTATAAGTGGCATTGGTGTTGGCATGAGGACCACAGAAATCTCACTTTTGAATTTATCCATTGAGCCTGCCGATCCTCGAGGTTCTAAAACTTCTTGGGATCCTAAAAGTTCGGGACCTTGAGTGAGGCGGTCTAGACTCTGTACGTTTCCATTGAATGACGACCTTCCTAGAGGGTAGTGCCCCAATGTAGGATCTCCATTCGGAACTTCTTCTAAATGCATTCCAGAATGGCCTAAGCCAGGTCCTGGACTACTAATCTTTAAGATGTCTTCTGATATAGTCTGTATATCATTCAGAAGCTCCTCCAAGTTCCCACCATTACTGAATCCATTGCTACTCCTTGGGAAAGAATGGGCGTAATTTCCATTAACTCCATTTCCGTTAATTCCCCTCAGATCCCTCACCTCAGGGAAGATACGAACCTCTGGGTATCCTTGTGCTTGAAAGTGCTCAACTTCTAGCATCTGCATCGGATCTAACTTCCCAATAGACCCAAAATGGGACGCATTATTAAGAAAGGGTCTATTATCGGTCTTTACCAGTAAGTCTAATGATTTGTGGCTCGTAATCTGTGATGGTCCAGGCTGAGGATCGTCTGCGATTAGGTTACTTTGACTTCCAAAAGGGTGACCATCAGATGGGATCTGGTTGGGCGTGGTGCGGAATGTGGTGAAATGTTGCACTTGTGGTGGGGTGAGTGGTCTTGAAGGTAGCGGTGCAAAGAAGTGTTTGGTCATAGGAAATTCCGGGTAGCCTTGGTCTGGTTGCAGGACGATACCTTCTGCGGAATCGTCCATTTCCAGATCTGGGACAGCATCATGAATAGAGTTACGTGATTTGTCTGAGTTTTCGGTGGACGGTTCTTCGGGGACTACGCTGAGGTGGTCGAATTCGGCTTGGAGGTTCTTCAGGTTGGTCTTTTGGACATTTTCGATGTTTTGAGTGGTTTCTACTTCTTTGGGATCTTCCGAAACGGATTCTTCCTAAAATATAACGGGTTTTATTAGATGCCTTCAGAACTTTACCAGATAAAGCATAAACATTGAGACAAGAAGTTATGATAATAGGAGGGGACCAGAAATAAGGGGTTCCCTCACAGGAAGGAAGTGATGAGCATTGATAGTAATTTGGAGATGGTCGGAAATATATGAGGTGAAGTGACCATTTATAGGGAAATACGCAAAATTCAGATTGGACTGAGAAGATTCAATAAGGAAGCTGAAGAAATACAAAGGAAGTGATATAGACAGACATACTGACAATGAAGGATCTTTGGAGTGACTGAGCAGTGCCAGGGGAAGCTGTCTCTAAGGCTTGATATTAAGGTGAAGATAAATAGACTTAATGGACATTATTACAGACAGATACTCAATGTGGGGATGAAATGGACTAATATATGGACATCTTGAGATATGAGAACACAACAGGAAAGAGATGATCTGTACTTTCATTGTTCCCTTTCCTTTCGTTCCCTTTTACTCGTTCTTTAGCTTGTAATGAAGCCTTGTAACAGTCAAATCTCAACAAATCAAGTTTTCCTCCATTCTCCAGTTTCGTGATCCTTTTATATTTTACCTGATCTGAAGGTCTTTGACTTCTAAGAAAATCTTCTAACGAACAGGTGCTAAACTAAGGGTAAGTTTAAAATCTGGGTAATCTAAGCTACGGGATCTCCTCCTCCTCGCTTCGGTTCTTAGCTAAGTTATTGAATTACTTACGGAATCACTCGAACATGTTGAAGATGACGATGTGAAGTCCTCCTCCTTCTCCTTGAGCAACTTGTCCAGCTTCTCGTACTCGTCGCGCAGATACCAAATCTCCTTTTTGAGCATCTCGTTCTCGCGTCGCAGCTTTTTGATATCCGACTGTCCTGCAAAGTGGTCATCTCATATTAGTACCACTCTAAAGGCTTATCGTTTCTGATGTCTCCCCTCCCCCTCTTGATGTAAAAAGGAGTTAAGAGGGAGGTTAATTCGCTGCTACCCACATACAAATCGAATCATGATTTCCTGACTTCTAAAGTGCTTTCACTTCACCCTTGCCCTCGTCGTCTATATATAGCCACATTTTCGCCTTCTCCCCTTTCCCTCAGTTTCAGAAAATTCAGCAGTTTCCCTAGCGTTCGTCTCGCGGGAGCACTCGGGAAATGGTGTTATGGCCGTGGATTGCATTACATTAGCCGGCGGCACGGGGTCGAAGAGCACGCGCTTTCCAATCAATTGCGGCGCGTTTTGGGAACGCGTGTGGAAAGCATCGCGTCGAATCCGTGGCGCCGTTTCGTCTGCAGGCAAGCGAGAGCGAGGCTGGGGAAGCTGGGGAAAATCTGTGGTTATCGTGGCACTCGTTTCAGGATTTTATTGCTCTCGTGCCCATTAAAGAAGGAGATCGTAAAACCGTGGCCAAATGCTTTCAAAATATTAGATAATAAATTTACTGTGTTGAGGTTGCATTTTCATAGTTGATGAAACGATTAAATGTAAAATATTGAGTAATCTGGTTTGGGTTTTGTTGGATTGTTTGATAATAACTTGTACCGTTCGCTATGGTGGTAACCCATAGCGAACGGTACGGACGAGAATAAAGAATCGCAAGAGGAGAGAAGTAGCAAATGGGGATGACTAACCTAATGATAGCGACAATCAAGAGTACGGATAGTAATAGGGATGAGCGTAGGTTATTAGTATGGACAGGGTAGGGTGATGGAAGAGGGGGCTGCGGAAGAGGAGAGTTGAAATAGAGCTGAGCTGAGGTAGAAGGACAGTGTGTATAGGTACGAGTAGAGTGAAATTGAAAGAGGCTGGGGGGAAACGGAGAAGGAGAGAAGGGGCAGAAGTCTATGGAGAGAAGGAAGGGAGAGTTCGAGAAGGTATTGGTAGTGAGAGGAACAGCAGTAATAGAGAAAGGAATAAAGGTGTGGGAGAAAACGTGGCGGGAAAGAATACTGGGGTAAAGAGTGAGAAGGTAAGGATTGGGAATAGTAGGAATGAATGAGTGGAGGGAGTGTGACGGTAAGAGTTGTAAAAACGAGGGTTTTTAAAATTATGGAATGATATGTACCCTATATATACATCCCAAAAATCCTTCGACGTATGAATTTTTGGAGTAATATGAGAAACAAGTTATAGGAGTAAAAAGTGAGACATATTATCCGCTGCATGTGAACGGCACCTTAACTCCCGTTTAGATTCGGCATTTGCCATTTTACCGCATTAGCGCTGCCACCTACTCGCGTATTCATGAAGATGAACACGATATTTAAATGAACCCATTAACTGGCGTCGCGTGATAGAAGTGCGTTGTGAAAATACCCTTATCCTACTACTTGTCCTTTACTTATTATATTATCATTATATTATTATTACTTATTGTATTATTATATTTGTTTGTTATTCATCCATTGCATGCAATTTAAAACGAAACCTAATTATACCATATTAAAAACGTAGCTATTTTGAGGTTATTACTATTATTATGGCAAGGTTGAAATAAATTTACAAACTTAAGTGGTAAAAACAACGTGTGTAAAATCGCCATTATTTACGTTTTTGTTGACTGCTGTTTTGTAAAAAGAAACTCTTGTGTACGCAAAGTATATCTGCTTTGTTTCGTAACATTTTAAACCATTTCTTATCCGAATGGGATTCTTGCGTTATTAATATCACGGAATACGTCAAAAAATTCGCACATGGCATGCGAGTTCAGTTCGTGCTGGTTCGTGTCAAGATTTTCTCAAGCCTTTCGCAACTTGAAAAACACTTCAAACGTCAAGGAAAAACTTTGTGTAGCCAAAGAAGCCTACATCAATGCCACCTATGCATAGATATGTGTGAGTGAGCGTGTCTTTGGATATGCGGGATTCAAACCCCGGGTGTGAGGTATAAAAGAGTTTTCCATGGTTTTTCCTTTGCGTGCGGAAAATCGACAAATCCATCTCGCCGCTGACAAAGCAGACTTATTTGTATTTGTCACAACGTGCGTCTGGTTTTTCTTTGCCTCGACGACGGCGCAAACACGCGGAAAAGTCGACACGGCACGAATGCCAACCGGAGGAAAACTGTGTGCGCTCTGACGGGCCATGGCGTTAGGCACGCAAAGTGAAAATGAAAAATGGGTGGAAATTAAGTGACAGTTTGGACAGTAAGTAAGCTCGTGCGCCCTCGCCACGCGGTCCGACGCTGCAGTGGTGGTGATTATTCACGAGGGTTTATTAGATTCGCCGACTGATTTATTTCCACCCTGGAAAACGGTGATTTTCCGGATGGAGAAATCGTTTGTGGAAAGAGGTGGAGTAAGAAGGAAAGAGGAACGCATTGAGTGAGAGTGGGAAGGAAAACTTGGGTGGAGAGAAAAGAAACAGGTGTATTCTTATTTACTCACTGGCATTCATACACTCACTCGCACATTCCATACATTCACGCTCACCTCGTTCAATCTCGGCGTTAATGTTGATTGTCTTCAAGCGAAGTTCCTCATTCTCGTAGATCATCCCACGGGATGATTTCCGATCCAATCTGGAAGCAGAATGAACGTTTTTCAGGAGTTTTTCTTCCATTTTGATTGGTTTATCAATCTTAATTTCATTTTGACTTTTTCTTTAGGGTTCATTAATTTTATGACTTTCATGAAGTTCTGATGTTAACTTAGGGTAAGATTTCGAGGCGTAGTTTTTTGTCGTTTATGTTGAGTTTGGTTATGTTAGTTTACATTAGTAATCATTTAATGTTAGACAACGAAATTTTGAAGAGAAAAAAATATTCCTCGGGTACCTTCGCAATGATATTCTCAACTATTACGAGGTTATAGAATTTCAAAACTTTCAGTATTACAACTTTTATAGCCTATCAAAGACGAACTTTCCAAATATTTTCTGAATTTGTCAATACCTTACGAAAGTTATCATTATATCCGCAACATCACATCAAATTTGATCATATTTTGGAAAATGCATTAAATACTTAACCAATTTCAACTTACTCAAATTGAAAATTTGAAAAATTACGCATTTGGAAACCTTTCAAACTTTGACAACAAAATTTGGAAGAAAAAATATATTTGTAATTATATTCTCGAAAATATCCTCACTACACGTAGAATTTTCCTCCGATTCTAATGAAACTTCACGGCTACCTTCTTAAGGATATTCTCAACTATTACAAGGTTGTAAAATTTGAATATTTTAAGAATAACAACCTTTATGGCTTATCAAAAACGAACCTTCAAAATATGTTACAAGTTTGTCATCTGCTTAGAAAAACTATGTATACATAACTTGAAATTTTATCATATTTTTGTACTTACTCATAAATTAAATCTTTTAACAATTCCAATTTACCCCTTTTGAAAATTTGTAAAATTTCGCCCTTGGGAATCTTTCAAACTTTGACAACGACATTTGGAACGAGAAAATTTGAAGGCATTTCCAGACGTTTTTATGCAAATCACTATATTTTACAATTATCATCAACTTCTATAAGATTATAAGTCTGTTTAAAAGTTATATTAAAGTTTTGAAGCTTTTCCTGTAATGTTTCCAAGTTTTATCCTCAATTTCCTTCTTTTTCAAACATTTTGTCGCGTGTTTTCCCCTGTGATATGTAATAAGTGTGATAACACGGGAGTCGTTTCGGATTATTGTGTTGTTTATTGCGCTCATGATAGCCATCACCCTTTTTATGCTCCAACTTTCCTTCCTTTTCCTTTTCGTATCACATAATCTGAGAAGAGAGAAGGAAAAATCCAGAAAACGTAAGGAAGAAAAAAGAGGCGGGTATAGGGAACTCCCTTAAGTACTAACGGTTTTTTCTTTGGCATTCCCACGCGTGGTTATCTTTTCACATTTTTTCAACCACACCAGAACTCACACCGGGAAAACAAAAAAAAAGGTGTGTATAACGGCGACTTGTATAAAGTAACTGTTGCAACAGTAGAAGAACCAGCGGCAATGGTGAAAACTATTGGACTTTTTCAAGTTTTCCCGGTGGTACGACTCGACAACTCGAAGTAAACTTTCACACACTTTTAGTTTGCACTTTTTTCCAGTTGGTTTTAAAGGTTTTCGAGGATTTTATCGCGACGTCAGCTGGAGAGCCGTGTCGCTGGGTAATTCCACTTTAAGTTTGTTTTCCCAGAGTTTTTCCGAATCGCCAGGATATAGTCGTGTGTGTAGAGAGGAGTTCTGATGCGGGAGAGTGGCCGACTCTGGGAAAGTTTCGCGGATGACTCGCGGATGGTGTTTGTTGCAAAGTCCAGCTGAGAAGCGTCGCGACGCCGCCGGAAAATGCGTTTCGTCGTCATCATTCGACGCGCGAAGGCGATTGGAGGGCAAGATCAACTCCCAACGTGTATGTTGATGTATATGCGTGTGTGTCAGAATGTATTTGAGTGTATAGAGTGTGAATGAGTGTGGTTGGATACAGAATATAGCTGCTGTTTGCTATTTTTACACGGCGTCATTATCTTTATTGGCCAGGAGCATTGATGTGTATATACACATTGTTCTGGTGAAAACTTTCGAACTTTTCCGGTTGGTTTATCATTGGAATTCTCGATTTTTTTTTCAGGGTTAGTTAGAAAAAAATAGTACGCTAATTGCAGAAGCGTTTTCAAGTTTGTTTAGGTTAGGTTGGTGTCTTTATAATTGGAATTGAATCAACTGGAAAACTGACAAACTTCTCTAAAATAAGGTGAAGGAGGTAGTTATTTTCATAGATGTTTTTTTATTCTTCAAATCGTTCAAATTTTGACAAAAAAGTGTCACTCTTGACTAGGTGACTCTTCTTTGGAAAATTCGTTAATACGTTTAGAATATTTCTCGAAATTTCATCAAACTTTCTCGACAGCTTATCAAATAATTTCTTAACATTCTCTAATTTGCAGAATTTAAAATTTTTAAAATTACTATTTTTATAGCTCACCAAAAACGGTCTTTGACAGTATTTGTTTCAATTTTTCAATTTTGCGAAAATTATATCACTACGTCCAGAATATTCTTTCAAATTTCATCAAATTTGGTGATTACATTCTCAATTAAACCCTTAATCAATCCCAATTTACCTTTTTTGTAAATGATAAATATTACGCATCTGAGGATCGTTTAAAAGTTGGACAACAAAATTTTCACGAATAAATGTGTTAGCTGATATATCCTGAGAAAATTCATCAATACACCTAGAAGTTTCCTTCGAACATCGTAAAATTGCTTGAGTAGATTCTCTCTGAAATTCCTAACAATCTGTAACTTGCATAATTTAAATTTTTTGGAAAATCCAATTTTTGTTAGTTTACCAAAACGAAGTTTGAAAACATTAATTGAATTTTGCATTAGCTTGGAAAATTGATCATTACGTCCAGAGTATTCTATCAAATGTCATCAAATTTGGGGAGAATTTTCTCAATGAAACCGTTCCCAATCAACTCCAATTTACCCTAGTTGGAAATATTTAAAATTGCTCCGTTTTTATTCCTCTAAATTTAGATCACGAAATGTTTGGTTAAAAAGATGTTTGTAGATATCACCTCCTTGGAAAATTCATCAGAATGACTAGAATTTTTCATCAAATTTCATAAAACTGTCTGAGTAAGTTCTCAATTAAATACTTAACAATTTCCAATTTACAGAATTTGATAATTTTCAAAATTAAAACTTTTATGGTTTCCCAAAAACGATCCTTGAAAATTCTTCTTGAATTTTGCATCACCTTGGAGAATGTATTACTACGTCCGGAATATTCTTTCATGTATTATCAAATTTGAAGGAAACTTTCTCAATTAAACCCTTTAGGATTCCCAATTTACTTCACTTGAAAAGTTGAAAAATTACGCCTTTGGAAGTCTTTCGAAGTTTGACAACGTTATTTCCGAATTTAAAAAAAAATGTGTTTGCAGGAGGTACCTCCTTGGAAAATTCATGACAACACCTAGGATTTTCCTCTGAAGTTCATCAAACTTCTTGAGTAGCTTCTCATTGCATTTCTTAACAATCTTCAATTTACGGAATTTAAAATTATTGAAAATTACAGCTTATATAGCCTCATGAATGCAGACCACTAAATATGTTTATTTCATGGAAAACTGTTTATTTCTTTCCAATAATCGTTTCAAATCTTCAATAAAGGGATTTCTTTAAGTAATTAATAGCAATATCAAATTCTATATATAAGAATTATGTATATATTGAAATATACGGGGACACCTTGTTTTAACATTAATTTTTGACGTTTGCAACTTTTAATATTTATGTATTCATAAAACAGGGCTGCATGAGATGATTTGCATTTGTATCTCATCTTCTGTGAGCAATAAAACGCGAAATAAATGCGCAATTTCTCATCTCATTGTCAGCTGTCTGTTTCTCAGCTCAGCTGTCAATTTCTAATTAATTACAATGCCAAACTCGCGCGCACGGATGCACTTGGCAAGCCAGGCCTCTCTCTATCGTGACTACCTTGCTCCATGCTTTTCTCATGGTCGGCGCTTTGAAATTTCGCGATTTACGCAACATCCTGTGGAATTATGGCGGGCCTGCAAGTTGCGAGGCGTAATGTTGATATTATTGTTTGCTGTCGCGTAAATCAGCTAGGCGTACGGTGTGTGTGTGTATGTGTGGATTTGTGTCTATGTGTATGTGTGCGTGTGACGAATGTGTTTTTGAGCGTTTTTCACGAATTTACGCGCCGTCCGGAAAGTGGAACGGTTTATTTTTACGGCAGTGCTTCAAGGCTAGGAAGTACATTAGTCTATTGTGAGTTTTCACGTATCTATTTTAATATTTGAGTCATATTTTGGGAGTAGTAATATTGATATTTTATTGTGAAAGATGTGTTTAGGATTTTGTTAAATTCATTGAAGGATTACTCGGTGTATAGTGTGTATGAACAATGGGGGTGGTTTTGTTTGAAAGGATTTAATTTGATGTATTTAAGGTTAAGTTTGATTCAGAGGTTTTCTCAGAATTTACATAAATGTCTGAACACTTATATTTTTTAGAGAATTTTCTTTTTATTGTCAAGTTTTATGTATGATAACCCTGTATATTTAAGATACAAAAGCAAGGTGTTAGGTATTAATTAAAGAGAATTTAATTACGAATAAATTAAGTTATCGATCAAACAAATGCATTCAGCAGTTTCATTAGAAATTAGGAAAATGCCTGAAGAAACCACATTTTGAATATTCTAATTTTATAGCAAAATTTTCTGCTCGATTACTCTGCATATAGAAGGTTAATCTGGGACACAAAGAACTCTAATTATAGATAATTTAATTAGAAATAATTTGAGGTATCGATCAATAAATTCCATTCGGTAGTTTTCGCGGAAAATTTGTAAAAATTGGTAAAATGTCAGAAGAAAGACACCAAAAATGTGATTATGATGGTTTTTATTTTACTCGAAACTTTTGTGTACGCTTACCCTGTATATAGAAGAGTATATGGGGAGGTAATGTGCTTTAATTGTAGATAATTTAATTAGAAAGAATTTGAGGTATCGATGAATAAATCACATGCAGCAGTTTCCGCGAAAATGCGGGAAATGCCGGTCGAATCACATTTCACAGATATTGTCATAGTTATTTTATTTCCAATTTTCATGCTTGGTTACTCTATAAACGGGTTACATATAAGGTGGTGAGCCTTAATTATAGGTAATTTAATTAGGAATACTTTTAACAGTAGATCAATAAATTCCCTTTTATAGTTTCTTCAGAAATTGGGAAAATAACGAAGGAAACACATTTTAGAAAAATTTCGGTAGGTTCCAATTTTAATTGTAGAGAATTTAACTAGAAATACTTCAGCTATAAATCAATAAATTCCATTCTGTACTTTTCACGGAAATTCGGAAAATGTCGGGAACATATAATTCTACGAGATTGTCACAGTTTTTGTTATAGTCAATTTTGCTGCTTGATTCCTCTGTATTTAAAAGGGTTACATAGCACTTGATGAAACTTAACTAAAGAGAATTTAATTAAAAATTGTTTTCGGTATCGATCAATAAATTCCATTCAGTAGTTTCCACGGAAATTCGGAAAATGTCGTTCGAATCACATTTCAGGGATATTGTCAAAGTTATTTTGTTGTCGATTTTCCTGCTTGATTACTTTGTATATAAAATGATGGCATGGCAGCTGATGTGCCTTAATTCAATAGAATTTAAACATGAATAATTCAAGCTAGCCATTAATAAATTGTTTACAATAGCTTTTCTAGAATTTGGTAAAATGTCTGATGAAACATTTTAGACCAAATTTGCTAATTTGCATTTCATCTAGTTTTCGTACTGAATGACTCCTTATATAAATGGGTGACAAAAATGATGATGAGCCTTAATTAAAGAGAATTTTATCTGGAACAAATTTAGCCGTCAATCAATAAATTCAGTTCAGTAGTCTTTTTTAGAAATTGCGAAAATGTCGAAAATGAGACACATTTTAGACTATTTTAGATTTTTTAGCTCTTTTGCTATTCTTCATACTTCATTCTTGATTACTTGCCATGAATAAAATATATTCTTATCAGTTATAAATGGTGCTATCATTTATCACATTATCATCAGCAGTTTCCTCGTAATTTGATAAAGTGGCGAAAGAAACGTGAAGGAGAAGAATGATCGTGTATGACTGGCATCACAAGAAAATTCTTTACTACGAATGGAATTTTCGTCGGAATTTTATCAAATTTAATGAGAATGTTCATAATTATACATTTAATGAACTCCAATTTACACTTTGTTGTAATCAGGTTTGTCGATATTTTTTGAGGAAAAAATATTCATATGTCCGACATTTCGTGGGAAAATTCATTGTCACTCTTAGGATTTCCCTTTAAATTTTATCAAATTTAGTGAGTTGATTCTCAATTAAATTCTTAACAAATTCACATTTACAAATTTCTAAAATTATATTAATTACGACCTTTATGGGTCTCCAAAAACGATTTTTCAAAAACATTTTAGATTTTTATATTTTCTTGGAATATTTCTCGTAACGCCCGGAAAATCCTCCAAAATCTAATAAAATTCGCCGGAAACTTTCTCAATTAATCACTTAATCCTCGTCAATTTATACAACCTTAGAATTTTGCAAATTGCTTCATTGAGAGTCTTGTAAAGTTGGAATAAACTTCGAGAACTTTTTTGATGACAAAAATATTGTCAGTCGTTTAGTTGAAAAATTCATTGGTACGCTTTGGATTTCCATTTGAATTTGTTCAAATTTGCTAAGTTGATTATCAATTAAATTCTTAACAAACTACCGTTTACCGATTTTAAAAAATGTTATAATTACAACGTTTATATGCCTCCAAAAACAAATTTAATAAACATTTTTTCGATTTTGTATTATCTGGGGAAATTTCGCATCACTCCAGGAAAATCCTCTCAAATCTAATAAAATTTGTCGAGAACTTTCTCAATTAAACACTTAATCAACCCTAATTTACACCTCCTGAAAATTTAAAAAAGTACGCCCTTGGGAATCTCGTAAAGTTGGGAGTTAAACCAACTCAACTTGAACTCGAAAACTTTTCCGAAAAGTTTTCGTTATGTCCAAGTTAATGAACAATTAGCACACTTTTGCATACGTAAAGCTATGTATACACTCGGTGTATAAAATATGAGCATAAATGTCGGGCAATTAGAATTTCATGACTTTGCCAGCTCGCCCGAGCCAGAAACTACGCGAGTGGCTCGAGTAGGATTCCAAATGGATTTAAACGCGCCTCGCATCTCGGGCAAAAGTTTCATTGTTTCCAGCAGGTTGCCGAAAGTTTGCCCCCGAACTGCCGCCCACCAAAGTCGACCACTTCCAGATCACCACTACGCTAGTAAGGAAGAAGACGACAGAGGTGGGGGTACCTCCGTCGCCTTATTCCCTATTCATTTCTTGTGCTAATCTTTCATTCATTGTCGTTGTTTATGCGATTTTCCAAGGATTTTCCTCCATTTTCCTCGCATATTTTTTGAACTTGCACGTACAGCATTGTAGTAAATGTAGCGGTGGAAAAGTTTTAATTAAGCGTCGCATCATTAATTACGTCTTGTGGGAGTGTATGTACGTGTTGGACGCACTCGGACGCGTCCCTCACTCTATCGGAGGCGGTGAGAAGCGAGTCGTTCTTGCTAGATACTCGCGTGTAGCCAACTTTTGTATGAACAGGGTTACCATATGTTGAAAATTAAATATATAAAAATATCGTAGTACTAAAAATATAATTATTAGTGTTTATGTTTATTTAGTTCAGGCTGCTTTTGGAAACAAAAAATTGAAACTTGCATTTCCCTAAAAAAGTTTTTATTGTGCATATTTTGGTAACCCTCGCTTTGCAATGATTTGGTAAACTATTATTAAGTAAGGAATAATCGAAACCGTTTTTATCATTAATTTTGTGTATATATTTTTTATGATTTTGGTAACCTTTGTTCCGGGTCAAGGTTTGGTAACCCTACATTAAAAACAAAAAATTAAGGAATAAAATTTAAAAAAAGTTCGCAATCCTTATAGTTTATTTGTTTGGTAACCCTACATAAAAAAACATTAATTTGAAGAGAATTTTTAATTCGGAAATTTGGTGTCGCTTTAATAACCCTATATTATGAAAGTCAATTTCTTAATATAAACAATTTATACTTGGCTTTTTGGTAACCCTAGCCTAACAATAATTTAGAAACCCCAGAGTCTATAAAGTATTATGAAATTTAGAAAATTTTCGAAATTTACATTTTGTGACCCTAATTTAGAATCAGTATTTGGTAACCCTACAAACGAAGAAAACATGGGAAATGTGTGCCAACAGTACTTGCACAACGGCGCGTACAGTTTACGGGCCTCTTGGCGTTGTAAGGACCGCCGCGCCGGTTTTGCCGCTGCCTCTTATTCTGCCTCAAGGGGGCCTGTTGGCTTAGGGCGGGCTGTCCGGAAAAGTTTGCGGCCCTACTCTAGGGTGGTGAGAAGGTGTGGGCGCATTGCAACTAACAGCAACTAGTAAGACAAAAGGTAAATAGTGGAAAACAGGCGCTGTAACTGAGCGTGCCGCTATAAAAGGAAGATTAATGCCCCCGGAAATTGCGCAAATGTTGTTTGCCCCTTCTTCTCCACCCGCACCTCTGTCACGGTCGCAAATTGGGTCAGAACGGCTGCGAATTGCGTGAAACAGCGCGCGAAAACCAAAAAATAAAAATGTTGGAGCATGCGACGCACGTTCTGAGCAAACCATTAATATTTAGCGAAATTGTCGGAAAAGTGGAAACATGTGCTCGTTACTCGCATGCCGGCTATTCACGCGTTTTTATGGACTTTTTTGAGGTTATAAAATAGTATCATACACGCTGGTGTAATATTTTATTCGAAATTTTGGACAGTTAATGATTTAACAGGCTATATTTTCTGGTGATTTGTAGTTTAAATATTCAGTAGAATGTATTGAGTACTCGATTTTGGGATTTGTTTCTGTATTTTATGATATTCGATGGAAATTGGACGAAACTTGGTTTTTTATTGATGTCTGTAACATCCATTATGATTTTTTCCCATTAAATATAGTATCCGCGTACCCCACATAGTGGTATTGGAACGAATAGTTACTTGTTGAAAATATATTTAATTTGTGCAAGTTTATGAATAAATTAAGAAAATAATTGAAATACCGATTATATTACTAAATCTGTAATATTTAAGTGAAAAGAGGAGAAATGCTTTGAATCAGTAGTAGACTTAGTAGGTGAGTTCACGAACCTCCCCCACCACTCTGCTCTAACTGTTCTACTGCAGTCGCCTGTACGCACTGGTCTTTACTTTAGCGTGTCGGTACTAGATGGCGTTAAACTTATTTATTTCATTAAATTTTCATTTTATGTTGGTAAATTTATATTTTCTTGTTGTTTTTTTTTTAACTTGTCTGAAGAAAATGTAATTTACATGAACTCATTTAGGTTCAATTCCAAACATATCTATACTTATCGAGCAAATCCAGACGATGCGATGCATCTATATTTACATTCTTAAAAGAATCGCCGAAATCAAAATAAATTCGTGCGCACACAGCATAATTTTTCCGCGTCGATTTCCACCGCACAAATTCTTAGGTTTTACGTCGAAAAAAAAAACGCCGAGGGAATCAGTCGGAAAATTATCGAAATTGTTGATTTCACGAGGCGTTTAACATCCTCTGCCGAATAAAAAATACGAACACGGTGCGACGAAGGGCGGAAAAACCTGGCGACTCTGTTTAATCGCACGGAAAATTCGCATCCAAATCAGGGAAAAACGAATTGATGGGACGTGCTCGTGTGTCGATGTATATGCTGCGTGTGTGTGGATGTGTGGCTCTGATGGGATAGATTGCATCCGGAAAGGCGCATCACTAATGCTTTCCCGCCACGATGCGTCTCTGGAGAGCGGTTATTTTCGGCTTTTCCGGCGCCCGATGGAAGTGGGAAGGCGAAAAAGCCAAGGGCACGGGCGGATATTGCGGGCGTCACGTGTGGAAATCGTATTGTGTTCAAACATTGTGCTTTAATCAACTTAAACAAGTCCAAGAGGAGCAAATAACAGATGATTGGAGAAAGTTATTTGATGCTGTTGATGTTGTTATGCATTTTCAACTTAATTCAGTTAACTCGAATGTCGACATTTTCTGATTGTTTTTGAGGTTATGTTAAATTTTACTGTTCTTGAGATGCATTTATGTTTTCACTGTTGTTTGGATGGATTGTTGAAGACCACAACACGCTCAGTGTTGTTCGGAAACATTTTACGAAATTGTGTCGCCTATCTCAGACTTTTAGAACACCATAACACTGCTTGCTCTTTGCCCCCTGAAATTATGGCCTGCATTATTTAATGTTGTTGAGTGTTGTTTTGAATTACACAAAATATTACCCTCAACAACACTATTTTATAGCAACAAAGAATGTTTTAACACGTTTTATATATCTTAAGCTACTTCGATTTTCTGACTTTCTGTCAAGTTTCGTCTTTATAAAATTGTTGTTTGGTGTTGTTGAATGTAATTCACTGATGTTTAGAAACATTTCATGAAGTTTTCTAGCCTAAACATCTTGTGAGCACAGCCTAATATTGCTTTGCCTTTAGGTTCAATATTAATGGCTTGTTTTATTTAATGTTGTTGAGTGTTGTTAATGAATTAAAAGAAATTTTACCATAAACAACAAACTTCTATATCAACTTAAGTCTGTTTTAAGACTTTACTCAATCTAGCTCTTCTTTACATTATTATTACACAATTTTTTAACGATAAGCAAAATTTTTAAGCAGTTTGACGTAGATTCAATTATTCTTTTTATAGTTCTCACACATTTTTTCACTATATTGATTGGTGTTGTTTAGTGTCATTTACTGTTGTGTATTAAAAAAAGATAAACTCACCTGCGATTGGGCTTAACATTGTTGTCGCGACGCCGCGTGCGCAACATGTTCATCGACTTGGACATTCTGTCGCCGGTTGTGCGCCGCCGCCGCGTTTCCGCCTCCAGCCGTGGAAAATGCTCTCGCGTTGTGCTCTCTCTCCTTGCCTTCAGGCGGCGGCGGCTTAGCCTGTCTTCTCTTTCTCCTTCTCACTGTTTAGCACTCTCACTACGTCGTCATCCTCATTACTGCCGTCTCTGTCTAATCGCCGGCTTGCATTTATTTTTACTTGATTGTTTTTCAAACACGCTCCCGTACGTGCAGCACTCAACACAACAATACGTTTTCTTTTCTTGTTCTGTCGGTCGCACAGTTGCACGTGTTAATGCAAATTTTCTCTCTCTTTTCTTTGGGCTAAGCTGAGCTGGTTTAAATTAAAGGAAAGATTGGAATGCTATTTTCGTGGCTGGCTGGCTGGCTGGAAGAAATACAACAATCGTGTTGCGATCGAACCATCGACGAACGTTAATCATTACAGCCGGAGGCGGTTGGGAGTGATGCGGGAGGTGTGGCGATGGTGGCGGCTGCTGGTAGGTTTGACTCATCGTCGTGCGTGCAGGCTTTCAGCATGCAGCGTTTTTTTTTCAGAAGTAATTAAGTCTGGAAATAAACAGAAAGTGAATTAAAATAATGATGAATTTTGTATAAATAAACACTGGCGGGAAAATCGACATGAATACACTCCATTCATGTTAATATTTTTCGTTTCCTTTTGTTTATGATGCCCAAAGAGTTTGCATTTGATTTTTGCTTTTTTATATGTTGTTAGTATTCTAGGGAGAGGGAAAAACGTTTCAAAATGACAAATTTCATAGTTTTGAAAAATAAAGTATTTTCAACAAGACTCTATAATTTTTCAGATATTAAAGATTTTTATGATTTTCTTTCATTTTGTGGTAGAATAAAAGTTTCTCTTCCATTCAGCAATAGAATTTCCTTAAAAGAGTTTGAGGAAAATCGAAAAAAACACAGTTGAAAGTGTTTGAGTTGTCGGGAAACTATCTTAACTTAAAATATAGCTTTGGGAATTTCCCTATTTTAGATTCGAAAATGGATTTCTAAAAATGTGTTTTCAACAACACTCCATATCTTTTGAGATATTAAAGATTTTCATGATATTCTTTCATTTTGTGATAGAGGAATCTATAAAATTTAATATATTTGGTTTCTGAATATTTTTTTATATTTGAATATTTTTGGTTTCTGTCGAACGAATGTATATTTTTTTCATTACCTGGAAAATTCTTAAGGAAACGGAAAAACAACACGTCCGAAAGTTTCAAACATTCATAAAATGTTGCCTCTGTACTTTTTATAGTGTTATTGTATAACATTTTAGGAATAATAAATTGTAATATGCCAAAACTGAAAGTCACGTATTCAACAACACCTGGTTTCTTTATAACTATTCAAAATCTTTAAAATACTATTGATGACTATTGTAGAGCGAAAATATATCTTTCATTATACAATCATGTTTCTTGGAAAACTATGTTGGAAAATAAAAAGCAACACTCCTGAAAAATAACATTCAATCGATGCTATTTTGTCTGTTCATAGGCCATTTAGAGATTAATTTGTACATTTTCTGAAAATTTAAACAAAACTAATTTTCAACAACAGCTGATATCTTGAAGTCTATTGGAAAATCATAAAATTTTATTTCATAACATTGTAGACCGAAAGTCAAACTTTCATGTTACAGTCATTTTTGTTGGAAAATGTTGCAGGAAAATAAAAAACAACACGTCTAAAAATATGACAACATTCATAAAAATCACTTTTAAAGAATTTTAAGCTATAAATTCTCAAAACATAGTAATAAAACTCAATATAAAATTCAAAATACTAAAAACGGTAACTATTTGTAATAAAAGAAGTGTTTTTCCCGTGAAAATCCCTGGAAAACAATATAAAAGCTAATAAAATATGCAGCAATAGAGGCGACCATTTTAAACATATAAACGTTGACATTTTCCTTCCGTATTGCCATATATTTGCTATTCCTTCAGCAGCGTACGTGCAACACGAATACAAAAATATGCTTGCGATGGAAAAACATCGTGAAAACGCCTGAAAAGATGCGCCCAAAAGGTGAATGGCTTTAGTATGTTTATAAAGCTTTTCATTTCGTATGCAGGTGCGCGAAAATGCGCGCCGTTCGCATTCCGCATGCATCCCCAAGGAACCCTTTTGCAAGATGTATGAAAATTGCCGCGTTTTTCCCTCGAGCCAGCGCAACAAAACAACGCACAACAACAACACTGCAATATTAATAATATTCAAATTGCCAAAGTCGAGCAGCGTAAACACGAAACACTACTCTCGAATTAATCGAGATTAATTTAACGCGCTGTCCTGCCAGGCGTGTTATAAAAAGCAAGGGGAGGGAAAACTCGTAATTTTCACGAGTTTCCACTCGCGTGAAGCGAATATTATATACGTATCAACGGGATTAACACGAATTTGTTTGCATCGCAAATATTTATTGGCTACCGTGTTATATCCCTTTTTAATTGGATTTTAAATTCCTAGAAAATTGCAGGAATATTTATATTATTATTAAAAGCAAAATGTGCTGATTGTCACTATGGGAAATTCCACGGTTTGTTCGTTTAATGTGAAATATTACGGACGTATTGCTCTTTGACAACAACAGGCTAATTGTAAATAATTCAATTAAATCAAATTTTACCGGCCGACGGCGTCGTTTTCCACACAACTGCGCGTATGCAACACGCAACACACAAAGCGCCCGACTAAGCGGCTGGCTAACCGCTCGGAAAACTTTGTTGTTGTGCGCCCATAAAACCCAACTTTTGTGTCAGTGGCATGCAAGTAGTTCACCAACTCGCAACTATTTCATTTTGCTTTCGGAATGGCAAACATTTCTCAAACGCACAAACAACGCAAACGCGAAATGAAAGAAAGCAGCGCAATGTGGCGCAAGATTTATCGTTGTTTTGTTGAAAACGGGCGTCCTTCGCGCGCGCAAATTTTAGGCAAATATTTCCCGCTCAACAACAGTTCAAGTTGAAATCGACTAATTCGGTGAAAATGCGAAGTGAGGCTTTTCCCTTGTCGTTTTGGTATGTTTGAAATTGCCGTTTTTTTTCAAACGGAAATAAAGCGAGAAACAATTAGACGTGTTGAAATTAAGCGTAAATCAACGGAATCGAAGCTATTTCGGTGGGCTATTTCGTGTCACGGCCTAGTTTTCTCTCATCGAGCAATTGCAAACGCACTCGAACGTCGGACGGTGAGACATGCCAGAGGCCGAACACACATCACACAGCACTTCAACAATCGTTCAATCGTTCCATTTTCCTCTCCAGTAATTAATCAATCACGCGGAGATAGACGCAATTGCCCGGTTCTAAGTCCACGTTTATTAGGCAACCCAGCATACGTTTCACATTCTAAAACTAAAATTTTTCTTTAGTCATTCTTTACCATTCGTAAACAAAAGTGTTTTTAAAAAGCTTTAAATGTAAAGAACTAAAATTCTAAAAAACTGCAAAGAAGCAACAGAAAAAGTAATGATTATATGAATGTTATTAAATTTCAAACGTGTTGTTTCCCCATTTCCGACATAATTTTCAAAAAAACTTTATTGTATAATGAAAGAACACTTTTCATTTTATGATAGTACGAAATAATTTTTTTGATATTTCTTATAGTTTCAGAGATACAATGTGTTGTTGAAAATGTGAATTTTTGTGGATTTTTCGTTATTCTCTAACATTCGTAAGCAGAATATAAAGAATATTTTCAAATGTTATTTTAGATGTTTTCCACCTATAAATCAGTCATTTTCGAAAATTTCTCATAGATTATCAAGTTATCAGGTGCTGTTGAAAATGTTTAAATGTTCGGAATTAATATTCCAAAATTCTGCAAAGAATCAGCAAAATAACTGAGAAAAAATAAAGATTGTATGAATGTTGTTATATTTCAAGCGTGTTGTTTTCTTATTTTCGACATAATTTTCAAAGAAACTTTATTGTATAATGAAAGAACACTTTTCATCCTACAATAGTACGAAGTAATTTTTTTGAGATATCTTTTAGTTTCAAAAATACAAGGCGTTGTTGAATATGTGAATTTTTATGTTTTTTTTATTGCAACCACGTTTATATTATGAAATCGTAAATTGTTGAATATATTTTACAAATTATATTTTTGTATTTTGCAACATTTTATTACCTGCAATGAAAAATAATCTAAAATCCAATTAAGAGAAATCTGCCTGGGGTATATAATAAAATAAAATTAATTCATAATAGTGATAAAAATATAAACAAAACAGCAAAGCCGTCATATTTTCAATATTATCCAGTTCGAATATTCCAAACAATGCGCGTTTGTTTGTACAGCGACCGTTACCGGGGGCAATATTTTCATATTTATGTAGTTTGACTAAAAATTCATTAGTTGCCAAGTTTTAGTTTTCAACAATGTATACCGTCCACCCAACTTTGTGCATGCAATTTGTTTATGAGCTTTTTTAAAGTATATTTGTTTGAGTTTTTTTCGACTTCAACCACATTGGTGTTGAAAGGTTTCCCATTATGTTTCATTTCAAGATCATATTCTTGCTTTTGACAATAAATAATATGATAAACAACAATTTTAAGATTTTTCAAAACGCCCTGTAGAGAAACTTATATTCATGTAAACATTAATTTCATCTATACATTATCTGAGAGTTATCATTTTGTAGTTTTTGCGTTAAAACAAGTTGATGGTTTTGCAACAACACCCGGTGTTGATGAAAACTGTCAACAACAGCCTATATATTTTGTTCTAAGGAAAATATTTTCTCTTCGCTATTTGATAGCTTAATAACTAACCTCTCTTGTCATTTAAGTATATATCGTCAATTGCATCGAAAAAGCCATAAACAACACCTAACAACAATATAAATTAATAGCGATAAAGGAAAATTTTATTTGTATTTTCTTTATTAATCGAAAATTAATAAAAAACGAAATAGATTAAATGCACAACATCAATTCATAATTTACCCCTTTCAACAACAATTAATATCTTTCTTTTTTTTTCAGAAAAATATTGCAATTGTCTCTTCGCTATATTTATTGATTATTCAGCTGTATTCAAAGGTTTTCCATTATCATTTAGAACTTTCAAAATTGGCGTTTAAAATAGTTTACTTATTTTCAACAACACTCGATGTTGTTGCTTTTGAATAGCTGGATGAAATTGCTGAATTCTAAGAACACGATTATTAGGCTACCCAATATACATCACAACGTCGAATATAATTTTTCGATTTTCCGAAGTACATTTCATCATTACATATTTATTCTACACAAACTAAACAACACTGGCCATTGCTGTTTTCCATAATTCATCGCCACATTGCCAATTCGCGTGGCAAATCGAAACAATTTGTAGCCGAATCGCAGCACAATGATCGAAAACAGTTTCTTCCGCAACGTTGACTCGAATTGGGAGCATTTGTTCGTTTCGCGCATTCGGGGAAAACAATATGCAATAAAAAGTCAACGATTCGCAGAAAATTCAATGAAATCAGCACAAATTGATAAGAATAATGGAAAAGTCTGTCGAACATTTTACTATGTTATTAGAGAAACGCTAAAATATTTGCCAATTTTCAAGGCTTTGAAAACGTCAACATTATGATGGATGGATGATCGTTGTTAAGAGGTCGTCGTTTGTCGGTGGCAATTTTGTTTATTTTGGCTGCTGTTTGTCAGCAGATTCAGCATTTTCGTAAATTGAAAGCACGAGTACGTACGTTATTTATTGGTTTAAACTTTTCCTCGACACATTTACGGCGTTTCTAGTTGTTGCAAATTTTTATAACTTTAAACAACAGTGAATAGCTTTTTATGTAAAAAGATTATTTTAATTTTTTTTCTTTATGAATTAGCCTAAGAACTATCCATTCATGTCATTAAAATATTTTCAAAAAATCCATGAGGAATGTGGAAAAAGAACACTTAAAACTTTTCATATTTATCGCGTAGTTTTATTAATAAACTCCCTGTAACTTGTAAACTATGCAAGACAATCAAAATTTTCTTTTTGGAAATTATAAAATAGTTCCTCTTTTCATATCAATCAATTATCCTCTAATATCATTTTGGAAAGTCGAAGGAAACACCTTTATAATGCAATTAAAAAAAATACATAAAATCGCATTTTTTTTAAATGTTCAACAACAGCTAATAACATTTAATCTATACATACTATTTCAATTATCTCTTAACTATTTCAGAGCTCAATAATTGCCCTTTCTTATCATTTAAATATTTATAGAATATTCCATCCGGAAAGCCATAAACTACACATTAAAAACGAGCTCTTAAAATTAATCATACTTGTCTAGTGGTTTTATTAATGAACACCCTATAACTTGTAAATATTTCATGTTAATTACAATTTTCTTTTGGGAAATTATAAAGTAATAGTTCCTCTTTTCATAACAATCAATTCTTCTTCAAATATACTTTTGAATAGTCGAAGGAAACACCTTAAAAGTACCAATTTCAAAAAATACAAAACTATACTTTTTCAATTTTTAATAAAAGCTCATAACCTTTTATCCATAAATACCATTTCAATTTTCTCTTCGCTATTTAATAGGTTAAAAACTACCCTTTTATATCATTTAAATATTTATAGAAAAACCTATCAGGAAAGTCATAAACAACACATTAAAAACTAGCACTTAAAACTTTTCATATTTATCGCTCAGTTTTATTAATAAAAGTGAGGAATCATAAGCATGTTAAATAAAAATTTTATAGTAAAACCAACTTACAAGATCATGAAACTGATCCTTAACCGCGAAAAAGCTAAAAATATGTTTATCGTCGCTATAAAAAATTCGATCTATAACATCGATGGTGGAAAGCCGCGAATGTTCGAACGTTTTAATTCACTTATCTGCCGTTTAAACTTGAACAACGTTGGGAAATCCTAAGTACACTCAAGCTATCACTTTGTATTAAATCCTTTTCAGACACTTTTCGAAGGAAATTTCGTTTATCACTTGAAATTTTCCTTCACTTTCTTTCACGTGTTTTTCTATGGTGATTGATTGTTTTTTATGTGATTTTATTTGAGTTTTCGGAGAGTTTTTCTCACTTTTCTCAGGAAAACTTGGTTGGAAACAGTGTAAAATCTTGGTGTAAGTGGAAAACCGTCGGTGGAAAACAGTCGCGAGCCACTGGCCGGTTGTTATTAGACGCATGGCGAGCTTAAAGTTGTTTTTCCCCACCTGGTTGGTCGGTTGGTTTCGGTTGGAGGGAAAGGCTTGAATACTGCAAGCGTTGTTTACAAGTTGTGCGGCTAAAAATAATCATGCGAGATGTGTTGGTTGTGGAAATACGGTGGAAATTCTCGTCTCACGACGAGTCGAGAGACGCTATTGCGATACAGGGACTACCGCGCCGGGGACCACAGGACGCGTTTTGGTGCGATTTGAGCACATTGGCAAATGTTGCGGTTTGCTGGTGGCTGCTTTTGCGGTTGATGGGAAATTGGTTTAGTTGTGGTTTTCCGTTCCAAATAGGTTGAGCGCTTTGCGACAGAGATAGACCGACACGTGCGGGTTATTTATCTGATGCTTCTTTTTTACATTTTTACAATTTTTCATGGGATGTGCAATTTTTTTTCGTTGAGAAATTTAGTAATAGTTCCGAAAATGACTTGTATCTGGGGAGGAAATTGCATACGATTAATTTTCAGATGTTTTCCACGATGATTTTTGGACGAAATTCTGAAGTTTATTTTTATTTGTGACGTTTTTCTTAAACACCCTGTAACTTGCAAACTACTTAAGATAATCCAAATTTGGGATTTATAGATAAAGCGTCCCTCATTTCATATCAATTAAGCGTTCCTCAAATATTACTAAGGAAAGTAGGAAACAACATTAAAAATACTTGATATATTTGAACGTAGTTTAATACACGCCCTGTAACATTCAAAATAATCATGATAAACCAATTTTTCTTCTAATAAAATAAAAACAAAGAGTTCCTCGTTTCATATTTATCCATTTTACCCCATATATCATTTTGAAAAGTCAGAAATACCACGTGCAAGATTAAAGAGCACATTTTACAGCTTTCAAACTACAATTTTTACGTCCTTCAACAACACATAATATCTTTTTATCTATGAATAAAATGTAGTTCGTAGTATTTAAATATTAATAGGAAATGTTATCGGAAAGACCATAAATAGCACTTAAATAACGAACACTTAATGGTTTTATACTGTAACGCGTATTAATAAAAGTAGGTTTGGAAATGAATTAGGATAGTTTTCAGTTTTAATCTGGTTGATTTTATTTTATATTCCTGCTAAATATCTATCGAATTTTTCTTTAATATCTGGCAACAGGATGGCTTTGTGCAATTGTCATGCTGCACTTGTAAGAATTTATATTAAAGTAAACCGTGGATGGAAAATTCATTTTTTATTTATTATAACAGTAAAGGAAATCGCTTTTTCTTCTTTTTAATACAACAAGTTTTCTTTGATGCTAACTAAGGAAAGCAGGGAAAATTTCATTGGAAAGATTTTCTTTTCGATATTGCACTGCTTTGGAAAGGTTTAATGAACTTTTTTGTTCTTTCTTTGTAGCATACGTACAGGGTGTCGTCGATGAAGGTATAGACGACGATGATGTTGATGTGGATTCAGACTCCGAGTACACTGAAGATGATTTTGATGATGATGATGTTGAAGAAGCGCCGATTACAAATGGTAAGAAATTTTTAAAGTTATTTCACAATTCATTTCAGTGAAACATTAATCAGATTCACTTTAGTGAAACATTTTATAAAATACTTTGTATCTTTCAATCTACTCGCCCGATTTTAATTAGCAAAAGTTTAATGGAAACGCTGAGAATTATATTAGAAATGACCATTAATTCTATTTAAAACTTTTCTTTTAAATAACCCTTCAAATTTTTGTGAACAATTAAAAGTTATAAATGAAATGGATTTTTACAAAATACTTTGTATTTCCCACTCTACTTGGCCGATTTGGGCAATTTAAGCTTTATCAGAAAGACAAATAATTAGATTACTAGTACCTATTCATCATATGTCGAGTATATTATTTAATTTACCATTAAAATTTTGGTAAAGTTTTAGAAATATAATATTAAAGGGTTCATGTAAAATGAAATATGTTGTAAAACATTCTATAACTTTTAATCTACTCAACCTATTGTAATCATCCAAAGTTTATTAAAAACTAAAATAAGTAAGCCACAGCATAGTATTCATAGCATTCAAATATATTGTTCATAATGTCCCATAAAACTTTGATGAAGTTGCCGCCTTTAGAAAACTAATAATGACAAATTAATTAGTTTATAAAACACTCTGTACCTTCCAAACTGCTCGACCGATTTAAATCATCAATATGTTATCAGAAAGTAGAATAATTGGAATACATGTTACCATTCACCAAATTTCAAGTAAGTTATTTTATTTACCCTTAAAGCGCGGATCAATTTTTTAAACCAAAACAGATAGATTCTTGTAAATATTTTATAAAACACTCGGTATCTCCTTATTTACTTGGCCGATTTTAACAATTAAAAGTTTATCGGAAAGTAGAATATCTGTTTAGATAGATTCAATTTACTGAAATCACATATCTTTACTCTAACCTCTTTAAAACTTTGAAGAAAACTTTGTCTCCTAAATTCAGGCACACTACAATTCGTCAGGGACCTGAAGAATTTCACCCGAAACGCTGGCGCCACCATCCGCTTCCGTTGTGAGGTCAAACCCATCGACCCCACAACCTCAGATATCACTCTTCAGAATTCACCTTCCAATAACATCACAACACCTCTCACATCCCAAAAAATCACAATCAAATGGCGCCAACATGCCGCCCATCTTCCTGAGGGGAAGCGCTTCAGACAGAAGACGTTCAGCCGGCCTGATGGCCTCACCGTTGGCTGGTTACGCATCGCCGACCTGGAGCTATTCGACCGCGGTTGGTACTACTGCACGGCAGCGCGCGGCACCGAAAAAATTACCTCGAAGGGCTTCCTGGAGATCAAAGACAAGTTTGCCGGTGGTAATCGCGACCTCTCCACGTATAAACCCCTATCGAATGGCGTTCCCGGCAGGCGGATCGGGGATCTTACGACATACTTGCCCAATGTGGACGGCGAGGAGAGCGACTTTTTGTCGACGATCACCAACGGTAATCTGCCACGGCTTAGTGAGCAAACGGTGAACAATCCGCATTTGTTTGAGCATATTAATGCGGGAGGTGGTTTAGGCAGCGAGGGAAAGGGTAGGGGGGCGTTGGCGTCGCAGCAACCCCCAGCACCACTGCCGCCCGCGTATAATGCACAGCAGCCCTTCTGTCAGATGTACGCCGGGCAGATGTGCAAGCAGTTCATGGAGGATGAGCATATCTTCGTGCAGCCGCCGTATACTCAGCAGCAGATTGAGGAAAATTTGCATAATTCCCTGATTGTTATCTCTCAGTCTAAGTGAGTATCTTTTTTTTTTTCTTAAAAGTTTGTTTCTACACGTAATTATACTAATTAGGAAAGGGAAGTTATAATGATAGCGAAAATTATGTTTTGATATTTAAACTGAAATTTAAGCAGTTTTATAGGTTGCTCTTAGATCATAGGAAAAAAAGGAGTGGGGGTGGGTGGAGAACCTGTCGAAATTCTCTTTAATGATTACAAAAATATCAGTCAAATTAATTGTTTTATAAAACTCTCTGTAGATTCTAATCTACCGAACCGATTTTAATCATCAAAACGTTATCAATAAGTAGAGTAATTGAATTGCAAGTCTCCATTTATCGTATGTCACCCATTATATTTTAGTTACCTTTAAAACTTTGATAAAGTTTGAAATCCAAAACATAAAGTTACCAGCGAAATGAATATGTTATAAAATCCCCTTTATCTCCAAATATATTCGGCCAATTTAAATCCTTCTAAGTTTACCAGAAAGTAGATGAAGCAAACAATAAGTTACCATTTATAACATTCAAATATATTATATTTATTATCCCTTAAAACTTTGATAAAGTTTGAAATCCAAAACATAAAGTTATCTGTAAAATGAATTATTTTATGAAGTCCCCTTTATCTCCAAATAGATTCGGTCAATTTAAATTTTTCAAGATTTACCAGAAAATAGATATTTTTAATACCTCTTAAAGCTTTGATGAAGTTTCACATCTTTCAAAACTACAAACAGTCTGCCAAATGTGATGTACAAAACACTCTGTAACTTCCAAACTACTACACCGATTTTAGTTATTAAAGACTTATTAAAAAATAGAATAATTTATTTACAAGTCACCATTTGTCGCTGGCCAAACATTG
>WSZQ02140370.1:0-24030 GCA_019419845.2 Weissflogia rhopalogaster
GGTTCGGTAAATAACTTGCGATTTCCGAACTTTTTACATGTATCCCCCAAAATATAAGAGAAAATCAAATTTAGATGACATCGTGCAACGAGAACTGTGTGCGAGTTTATCCAATATATTGCACCCTTGTCTTTTCTGACAGCAAAACTATCGGAACTTAGAAGTAACTAAACAAAAGTATTTCTAAATACAAATGTATCGATATCATTTCAAGAATTCATATAGACAAACAAGTGTTGATATCGATACATAAGTAACAATATTTATCAGTATTGTTACCATATCAAAATATTTATATCACATATTGTTAGATATGTATCGATTTCGTATGTCTTACGATTGTTTAACCATTCAACATCAATGTCTGTTTCTCACACGCATTGAAATTGAATGTTTTCCGCCTGTGCTGAGGTTGATATGACGCGACAAACACATTTCTTTTGGCATTCTGCCACGATTGATAAAAAAAATGCTTGAAATTCAATGACATATTTTATATTGTCATATATTGTATGCGCGCAATATGACTTGTTCTCTTGTGCTTTGTGCATATTATGTGCATTATTCGTGCGGATTTTGTTGGCTCCCATGTATATATGTGTCATGCGTAAATTGGTTAATGTTGTAAAAGGCCGGTGGTGGCCTTGACCCCCAAACGGCGATTCACCGTGTCAGTCTGCAAAACGCGTTCGTTGTATTTGAATTTCCGCTGAACGCTGCGAAATGCGACGTATTCCTGTTGATGAGCGCAGGAAGAGCATCATGTGTCGGTCGGTAACCAGGAGTCGTGCATATCAGGTTTTTTCACGCGCAAGCGAATCAATCTCGAAGATTGATTACGTTGCGTTAGGTATTTAGTGACTGCTGATTAGGGAGGGATCGATGGTGAATCAAGATTTATTAGTTGAAGATACACAATTATGGGTTTGGATATTCAAATTAAAAACTTAATAATATTATGGTAAAATGTGACTCAACTTTGGGGAAATTATGGGAGCTTCGGCTTCACGTAAATATGTGGCGAAGAAATCGTTCATTGGCAGAAGAATCTGTACGCTCTCACGCGTCTTAACGAAATTAATACCCCGCGAATTGTAAGCTCTTGGGGCCTTGTTTAGAGGCTTTACTGACTTAACCCGCACAGTAAGTCCGACACACCGACAATACTCGGCAACAACACACAAATAACGCAACACGAGATATGTAGAGAGAATGCTGTAAAGAATGCTAACTTACTTGTTCAAATTCTGGATATAAAGTGATTTTATTTTAAGTAATCTTAATACACGAAGCACACAACCCTGGCACATGCGCAGCTTAAGCAGCGCTGCCAACATAAAATATATTTGGGGCTCTAGATTCGCCAACAGCGCCGGTGGCGCGAACAGAATCAGAATGGAAGGTATCGATATTGTTGATACATACCGAAATCAATACATTACATACAAACTATGCCTCAAAACAACAGGTTTCAAACAAAAAAAAAATTAAACAAAGATATCAAAACTATTACGAAAAAAGTCAGCATCATATGATGCAAAATTGATACGCAACATAATGAAATGTGTCATTTAATATCTTTATTACAGCCATAAAAACGTGCCAACATGTTATCATCGCAAAAATTCAGGATCCCTAAAACTCTTGCGATAAATAATGTAGAAAAACCTCACAAATCTTGGAAAATGGTGCACATAACGGGAGCAAACATTTAGATAGCAATAACTTTTCCATTTTTTCAACATGTATCTATGCCTCGTTCACGCAGCGAAGAGTAATGTTATATGAGACATTTTGAGAAGCTCTGCCAGTAGCAAATGTGTGGCTTAGCATGTGCAATTCTGTGAATGAACTTCGATGGGAACTTGAAACATCAGCCTACTCGCACCGCATTCCGGTTTGCCTCTCCTCTCCTCCCATTGCCGTTCATATATTTCCACCATTCGTTTGCAAACGCTTAAAATGCGCATCGTCCATCACGCGATTGCCATTACTATTGCAATTGCCATTTCCCATGGCCAAAGACGCATCGGCATCGCACTTAAAAAGCGACAAATATCCTCGCATTACCCACTTAAAATTTACAGTTCGACCACGGTGAAGTCTTCGCGGATCACCCGGAAGTTGCCATTAATCACTCACTACGACCACTCACGACTAATGCATTCTCTATTTCAATTAGATTTCCAATTTTGTTCATAAAAACACAAGCAGAGAAGAGTAATAAACCTGATTACAAAACATGCATATCACAAAAATTTACTTTTACGCAGTTTTTTGTTTTTTGTACACAATTAAACTTAAAATTTATATAATTTATATATCACGCTATCATGTGTATATGTGTGTTTAACTTGCACTTTTCGCTGCGTGCAGCTGTGCGGAAATACGAGCACTTTTCATGGCTTATTAACTCGCGGAGCAAAACTTTAACTCCGGGGATAATTAGTGCTAATTAACGACCTGTGTCTGGATAAACTAACCACTGAATTGCGTTAATTAGTCTAGACTTATTAGACCTAGCGGAAAGTATTGTGCTATTTTTTTAAGTCTTGTGATTATCAGCGAATGCTAGAGTGATTTTGAAAGTGTGGACATTATTGCAATTATTCATTAGTTTTATTTCAACTATAAATTGTACTTTGAATAAAATTTTATTTAATTTAAGATTTTAAATACATTTTATTATCATTTTAATTTGTTTATTATTAAAATTTGTTGTTAACGGAACGTATTGTATTGGTTAATTGTATTGTATTGGGTTGTAGAGAAAAAAATGCCTCCGACCAGATTTGGACAGACAACCTCCGTATTTCCAACAGGGTCGGAAACATTATCATCTTCTCTTTCAATTAATGCAATTCGATATGTTGTTTATGTCATAAAGGAATGTTCTGTTTCCATCACATGTAACAGTATATATGGAATAGAAATAGAGTAACAAACCTCTAAATAAAACAGTTATCAAACTTTTTATTGTTGCGTCTCCCTTTGTGATAATCATTTGTTAACTCCTAATTATTTTTCGTGCCTTACTTACAATGTTCGTAACAATGCCACAAGGGGCATAAAAACCCTTACCTATATCCCAATCCACTCCCAACCTCCGCCAAGTCCCAAACATTAAACCACTACAATTAAATCAGTTTGGGAACTACCCCAGTACAAACACCAAGCCTAGTTATATGTATACATACCTAACTCTGAAAAAAGTTATTTTTTAATTTAGCTAGTGTAAGTTAAGACTTACGTACTTGCAAACTGCCACAACTTTGTAAACAATGAAATAATCTCTCAAAGCATAATCAAGAAACTTAAATAAGCACAGAAAGCAGACAATAAAATGTACAAAACTCTCAAAGCTCGAGGAAAGCTCACTCAGTATTCTCTCTGTCCCCACTCGCATTCAACGCTTGCGTTTCTAACAACTTCCACAAACAATGCGCATTCTTGGCAAACTAATTAAATTAATTGCCGCCTTGCTGGACAGTAAAATCTCCAACATAGGACGGACGTTAAATATACACAAAAATGTAGAGTGTAATTCCTCAGTCTGCAACTCTTCTTCTCCATGAAACTTTGCCCAAATTCCTATATATGTAATATAAGTTGAATAATTCGTTTTCATGTTGGTTATATTTGTCAATGGCTCAATGGCTTCACGTTCGCCTGCGAGAACCACACCACACCGGTCGATGTAACAACGTGCACGTTTTGTACGCCGAGAGAGATGGAGAACGTTGTCCGGGTCAGTGACAACTGCCACACATACTCACACATATCGCATGCGCGACATGCTAATGCGAATAGCACATTGTATGGTAAGGACGCGTTCGTATACACTGAGCACTCAATGCAAGCACACAATGCAGCGTGTAACATATTTTTTTCAAAGCAAAACATGTTTGGCATACGGTGCCGTTGGCCAATCGGCGGCCTCTCCAATTATAATAAACCTACTTAAGTCGCAAAATCACTTCTAGTAAGCATGCTAATTTGAAAACCCGTTAATTTGATAGATAATATAGTGTATGACAGTGTGAAGTTTAAAAACTTGCTTGAAACGGTATTTAAGTAGTATGGAAAATGTGGGTTGCTTATAGTGAATGATTTTTATGTGAAAACTAGTGGATTTAGGTAACTGACATCGTATCACCTAAGGCGTCGTTTAGGCAAGGCACTTCAGATGAAGACGAAATAACAATATTTAGGAGAGTACCCATTTCGGAATGGGAAATAATTGTTTGGTACTGGAAGTGTCCGCGTTTGTTTCCACGGCGAATTTGAAGATTGGTCTGACATTGGTCTTATAGACCTTTCGTGTCATACGACATATATTTGTTTCCCCACATCCATTTAAGGAATTATTCGTTTCTCTGAGAAAAGCATAGCCACATTCAAAATGCCATACCTTCCCAAAAGATCATACTAAATTTGATATTACTCCCTATAATTTCTCCAAATATCATTAAAACATTAAATACAAAATCATAAAACAATGAAAATGTACGTAAAAATCGCAGACCCATGAATATTTCAGAATACAATCAACAAATAAACACGCTGTGGTTAAGATACCCTGAAATGTCAAAAAGGGTAAAATGAAAATACTTGGAAATCTAATTTGTGGTCGGTGCAGTTATCAACCCTTTTGGCGTGGTCTGGAAACTCGCCGGGATTGAGGGGTTGAAAACGTTGACCATCCACGCAGCCTTCGACTATATTTCCGCTGTTGTGCGTGCGTATGTTTTGGTGGAGGCGCCGGTCGATACAGCGACGCTGCAACGTTGCTGCACTCCCTCAGCGGGGACCCCGAGAGTGCATTCACTTTCCACCACCACCACCGTCACCAGTACGACAACCGCCTCCGCTGCGGCTGTCGCTGCAGGAAGATCGGGTGGTAATCGAAAAGGGTGCATTGCACGCTGCGCACAATGCATGATTCACACACCGCTGCCTTGCACTCAGCAGGACTATAACACGACGGACGTTCAGTGAGGTAACAAACACGCCACGCATAAACAAGCGTCATTATCGCACCCTCCTGAGGGAGACTAGAATGTCTCTTCCGCTGGCCGGGATAAAGGGGTAGATTCTCAAGTGTATTACGCACTTTGCATTATCTAATGTACTGAAAGTTCTCCGCTTTGAATATTGATAACTTTGTTAGTGGATAAAACGGTGAAAACGTATGTTCATTTTAAGATTCGGTAGAGGGAGAACTGCCACAGGTAAAAGAATGTTTTGTCAGAATATTCTTTTTAGAATTTAGTTTAGACAAATTTACTTTCTTCAATTATTAATGTGTCAAGAATCAATCACAATCAATTCCCCAGATCATCAGATTTCAGTATGCTTTCATCTTGCCTTCCACTTTCAGGAGATATGTTCAGATGCGTCTTCCTTCAGAAAGAAAGAACTGCAGTTCAGGAGACTACTAAACAAAGTTTTATATAATAGACGATTTGATTAAAGACTGGGTGGATTTGATTAAAGTATTAAGGAGACGTTTAAACAGATAACGAACAGGTCTTTTGCTTCATTCTCTCTGAGAATTCACCTGCAGAAGATTATTGTAACAGAGAAACATCATAGGTCATCTTGTCTTCCACTTTGAGGAGTTATGTTAAGATGGGTGCACGCATCTGAAGTTCAGGAAACTACCCATGGAATAAGGAGATGATTAAACTGGTAAGGGACAAGTTTTGTACCCTTTCCCTCTGGTACCTTCAAAAGATTATTGTGCTAGCGAAACATAATAATTTGTGAACCCCAGGCAATTTTATAAAACGCCAACCAAGTTCAGGCAACTTCTATCCAACGATCAAGATATTTAGATGATATTAGATGACTTAACCACTGTACTATGACGTCATTTACCCGTATACGTCTCAATTACCCCACAAGCTCGGATGAGCGTTACGTCGCTATGAATAGTCACACTCTCGTCGAGCAATCATCATCTATGAAGAGGATGACAAGCCACCATCTCTACGACTCACATTCATTCATTCAGTCATACTGATAGTGTGGTTGGGTTAAGCTAGAGAGTGGCGAAGGAGGCGGAGGGAGCGGGCGGGCCCTGCCTGCCCGGTCGAGTTCAATGCACCGGGAAACCGATACAAAACGTGACTCTCTCGTCTCCTCCCTTGATACCGGCAGCTCGCGAATATAATCACCGCGCGAGCGCGCGAAACGAAAACGGGGACGATGACTCGCCACGCGAACACGACGCCACACCGCCGCTGATAACTATTAGGACGATGCAATGCGGTGTGCTGCGACTACTACACTAGATTTCTGCACCCCGCCCACGAGTGCGAGTGAATGTGAGCCGTGCCGTGAAGCGTACGGTTCCGGCCAGCGAGAGTAAGCCATATAAGCCATTGTTCATTGCGTCGGAGCGATTATGTGGGTGCACACTTCTGTACCCACGTGCTGCAATGCGCTAGTCCAGTTGCAGCTCTCGCACGTACTCACGATTCATAGACGATGGAGAGTAATCATATTCAAAATTTATATGCATTATTGCGATCAAATCACTTGGGCGTTAACTTGATCATGTTTTCACTCAGTCGAGGGGCACACCTGGAATATGTTCCAAACTAATTGTTTCGTGGGGCTAGTGTATAATCACGTAGGTTTCATGATTTCTCAGAAGTTTCTCGTTTTATATAATTAGTAAGACATGTTTGGCACTTCGTTTAGGTTATGTTCCAGCCTCTTTGGTCTTATATATTGATTCCTAGAATTGGTAGATCCTTTCTGTTAAACTCTCTAGAGTGATGACTTAATCAAATGATGGACTAAACCTAGGCGAAATGCTTTTCATCAAATTTTTCCCGACTAAGCTCCATGGTCTATAACCGTCATTACCTATTTTTAAGCCATGCAAATTAAAGTCCTTCATTTCGAAGTTGCTCTTTATAGAGAGCATTGTCTTGCAAATTCTAAATCACTTTACGGACATGTCCCTATTTCACAAAAGGCGAGAAATCGTAGGCAGGTCCATTATTAAATCCTACCAATTAATGCGAAGGAAATGATTGATTCCTTCCTGTGTCCACATATGGAATACGAATTTCCAATAATTGCGGACACGATCAATGAATGTTTCCTTCTTCCTTTCACCGCAGTCGAGCAGCACGAGTATGTTTGACGCTTTCAGAGAAGGGAGAACAAATTAACAAACCGAGCGTGTGCCGTAATGCCAAACGGTTATATTTATTACATCCACATTGATCATGTTTTCATGTTTTGCCTGATTGCATTACGTATGCAAAATATGACAAACGTAATACCATACATTGAATGTATTAAAACGATGTACTCAAGAGAGTACATATGAATCTCTGGTAGTAGACAACCTTTATTGGCACATTACTTCCCCTGCCCCCTTCCATTACATACATTCATTATAATAAGTAACAAATAAAACTTATACTGAATACTATCAAACAAAAAAATTGATTAAATAAATACCATTTCAACAAAAAATAATCAAACCCACCAAGCTTCTTTTGCACTTTCACTCTCTATCCTTACTCCGGACTCCTTCTGTCCGGCGTTTTCCTCCTTCACTCCCTAGGTACCTTCAATTTGACGCCTTCACGTAGTTGATGGTAGGTAGGCGTCCATTCCGCCCTATTTCCTCCCGCTTTGTTATCACCTTCAAAATTGCCACCGCCTTTCCAACCTCAATCAGTCACTCTTTCACTCCCCTTTTTCCCCTGGCAATCACAATCACACGCCCACTCCTCTTTCATTCCTATACAATCAGTCCAAACATGCTTCCAGGAATCCCTCCCTCTTCCACATAGGATACATATTCTTCTCCCATCCACACCTTCCATCCCCTCTCTTCCGATCCACACCGTGCTATCAGTCTTTTATCCGCCACATTCAGCTCTCCATCGCCAATATATCTGGGTCTCAACCCGATTGTCTGCACTGCTTGGTATAGTATATTATTTTGCCTCCACCTCCCCTCCTATCGTTCCGACTTTCACGCTTAACTCTTTGGTAGTAATCGACTATAATGAAAATAATCCCAGATATTGAATTGGAATGGAAATTAGACTATTATTAAAAAATAAATAGGAGCACTGCAGGTGCTAGATCCATCCCTACCACTCCTTCCTTAAATTCCTTTGTATTTACACACACATTACACTCTATAGCTCTACGTCTTCAGTAGTTAAGTGTTCTCTATATACAGCCAGAAATATTTCACATCCTGATTCAAATCAAGATAATTTTCTAACATAATTTAATACCTGCCACATTTTTCGTCAAAGCAACATAGCAAAGATACAATAATAGTAATAGAGTTAGTCAGGTTCTAGATCCATCCCCACTTCTACCTATATGCCTCAGCCTCACACAGTCAGGTATTCACTTGGGTTGATACATCATCACCACATATTTTCATTTCACCGCATATTCTCACTTTAAAAAGGCGCAAATATTCCATCTTAATTACCAACAATTATAAAATTGCTTAACATACATGTAATTAAAACGTTAATCCTTTTATCGTCCGCGGGTAATTTCGAAGCCTCATTTTCCTTAGTTTTTAATGATTTCATATCTCTCGAGTAAAATAGTAAACATTTCCACATTACATATCTCAATATTTTAATGAGTTATCGGCCATTCAAACTAAAGCACGCTTCTTTCGCGTTCGCTGCGCGCGGTAATAGCGCTGTATTCATCACGGAGTCGCATTAAAAAAAGCGTAAGCGCATTGCATATTTGGCCTTGGATGAGGTTATTGCTATTTTTGCGTCGCTTTTGCCATGTTCCGCGACAAACACATCGAACGTGTTTGTTGTACTCTCTATTTCTTCCTCATGATATAACAAAACTTTTCCCATTGTTTCATTCCAACCGGAATGTTTCTTACATACGTTTTTAAAAGCATTTCCTCCGTGCCCGAATGAAGCGAGGTCAATCTCAAAGTTGTTAGTGTAACTTCAGAGCAAAGGACTCGTTTCGGTTTTTTTCTCCTTTACTGGGGGGCCACCCGTGTAATCAAATATATTGCGTCTTGGTTTTTGCAGATATCGTATTACGAGATGTGGTCCGGCCGGAATACGGAATTCTTCATATGTGATGTCATCATCGATTTTATGTCAATTAATTCTTTTTTTTTTCTTGCTTTTGCGTTTTATCGACAATATATTTATTCTGTGGGTATATGAGGACTGAAGATTTCAATTTCCTTTTGATGTCTTTCCGGAGGCATCAAACATGATATTATCATATTTAAATATATGTTTACAATCAGACTTCAATTTAGATATTCTACGTATTTTTTTCAATTTTTTTATGCTTATTACGATGTAACCAAATTTTGTAGATGGAACGTTAATGGTAGTATAGCTCTGCAAGTTCTCTATGCAGACCTACCACTGTCCTGACTGGGTATGTGGCACGAATACGGCCTATGAATTAAACCAGGACTGCATTTGCAGTTATCACTGGAACTGTTGGAGGAACTAGAACTAGGACCCGTACCACTACTTCCTTCCATACCTCAACTTTCCTTGTACTATATTTTCTACTACACCTTAATGTAATAGATATCCTCGGCCTGTTCTAGTAAGCCTTGGTATTTAGACTCATTTTTCTTTGCTATAGAAATATATATGTTAAATAAATTTGAGAAAAAAACGTAATTTCGTAAAATGGACTCTACCCCCGCCTCCTCCTCTACGGGTAACGGTCACAAATATTATTTGCACTTTTTTTATCTACCCTAGAATAAATAAATGAAATGACAAATCTGATTGTGGAAAATTCACAGAACGACCAAATAAATATATATTCTGAAAAGGACAGTATCATATGCAAATATCACGGGTTCGCGCTAAATCCCCAGCGCAAACAACTGCATAATTATCCGCACACGCACCCGCAAAATACTGCCATATAAAAAACCGTCCGCGAACGCAAACATCGATACTGATAATCTGTTCTAAACAAATTCGCCAGTTTGCAGAACACACATACATTCTAAATATTTTTTCCCTTCCAGCTATTCCAAAAACGAATAACCAATGTCAAATCAAACAAAACCCGCTCCACGATTGACATTGATGCGCTTTTATTAAATTACATTCGGTCCAATCTGTGTACATAATATGTAAGATATATACAGTGTGTTTTTGGGGGGCAATTAAAATAGAATCAATTCGCCATCCGTCTCTAGTCTAATAATAGGTTAAAATAAATATGTTTTATCTACTATCAATAGAATCCATTAGCGTTCAAATACAAGGCAGTATTATGTGCGCTAAGTGCTGTGACGTGAACATGTCACTGAACTAAATTATCTCTCTACCCATCTATCTCCGACTATTGCATAGTGGGACTATCATCAGGCAGGCTAGTCGCATTCATAACCCACAAAAGAATGATATGAGATAGTCGATAATATCATACATACATGTTAAAGGCAATGTTTGTAGAGTAGTGCGAAATGAGTGCAGGGAAATAGTGATAGGAGTGCCTAACCTAGCACAATATAGTCATCTGTGATAAATATGGAGGTACTATTATGATAAGGAACTGAGTCGGGATTTTTTTTTCATTTTGAACTTTGTACACTATTGTAAGTAAAGTACTGTTTTCAAAATTGACAAATGAGATGGAGACAAAAAATATGTAGGAGTAAATAAATACAGTTTTAAGAATAGGCTTGTAATATTTCTTTAAAACTCGGTTTAAAGTAGGTCAGGAGATAGGATTACGATTTAGGAACTAAAACGGCGAGTAGGAATAATATTGGGGACTGTATACTTGGACTGTAGAAAGGACAAGATCTGAGGCCGGAACTAGAAATGCATTCGCTATATAATAACTGGGACTAGAATAGTAGAAACTAGATGTGTTGTTGGGACTAGAACTACAGGTGGACAATGACTAGAAAATGGACTGTGGCTTGGAATTCGGATTGCGTCTGGTATTAGGAAGTCAGAGACTGAAATTATAACCGTGACTAGAACTATGACTGAGGCCACTACTGAATCTGGACCTAAAATTATAGCTAGAACTAGAACTGTCGTTGGGCCTAAAACTGAGACTTAATGTAGGATTGTGGTTACGTTTAGAAGTGTGGACATAACCCGAGCAGTTCATGGAACAAGAACTGTTCCTGGAATAAGGTTTTCAGCTTCAAGATCTGGAGCTAAGGTGAGAGTGAAATTCGGACCAACATTGTAGTTGGAACTATCTGTATTTGTGACTGGAAGTAGGTTTAGATATCGAAACACGTGTCACGGATTTTTATTTAAGTTTGCATTTCTTATACAGTTCAAATAACAAACTCACGCAAATCCTATGATATTAACAAACAGTCAAAAGTGACTAGATCGTGATTGAGGTTATATCCCGGTTCGAGGCAACCAGCTTGCCTGTTATTGACACATTTCACGGACCAAGACCCACGATTCGTATATCCGCGGTGCGTTATGCTTGAGGGCACAAGACATAATGGGCATGACATAGCACGGCACTGCCCAAACCTGAGCCTCCTCACCTACCTCCGAAAGCTCCATCGTATCCTAAAAGCGAGCACCAGCAAACAAGCCAGCCATGCGACAAAAATGGCCACATTGCCAACGAAACTAAACTGGAGCCTCACCGCGTGCGAGGTAGAAATTCCGACAAGCTCACGTTGGTGATCGAAGCGAGACCGTCCCTCAAAACCGTCCCGAATGTTTACTGAAAAGCGTACAATACCCAAGTTTGGGCCAGCTTTTTGTCGAAACTAGGCGAGGGTGGAACAAAAGACGAACGCTCGCGTAGATTTACACAACTAATGCGGAATCCAAACAGCGCGAGAGGAAATTGGTAACAAGTTGCCGTGGCCTATCGCAACTGTTCCCTTCTCGCAGAGAGACGAAACGAGGAAACTTACTCGTGACGCTGGAGAATGGTAGAATATTCGCTGCCTGCAAGTGAGTCGTCGGTTCTTGGCACAAAGAACCAAAACCGCGATGGATTACTAAACACTCGCAAATTGTATACTGTATTCCTGCTGCTCAGATTTATACACGACTGTGCCATATTGCTGAAAGTCTATCTCTTTCTCCAATATGGCATTTATCGAGAAAGAAAGAGATTTCCAATTTGGTGATATTCACAAACAAAAATGCAAACAATTGCAGCATAATTAATAATGACAAATACGTTTTATGACAATAGCAGCAGTTAAAACAGTGAATGCTTCAATAAGGCCACAATTAAGGACGTATTAATTGAATAAACTAGCCGAATGCATTCAAGCGAAACAATCATTGTAATTAAATGATGAAAAAACTTGGCGAATTTTGTTAAATATCAACTGTCAACATGTGAATGGTTAATCTAATATTTCTTTGTATCTATGACTATAAAAAAACCAGATTCATTTGTTAAGCATTTGCAAACAAGAAAAATTATGCTATTTAAGATAATATTATTGTGTATATTGTTATATAAAATGTTTAATTTTTAGTTATTTTGATTTAAATTATTTTTAAAAACTTTCTTTCATCATTTTTCTTCTTCTCGGAAGATAAATTCGATTTTTTCGAATTTATGACAATAAAATCATAAAATCGATTGAGAAATAAAATTACCTTGATATTCAACTTTTAGGAAAGTGTTAGTTACTAATGTCTAAATATTGACAATTGTGATTCATCAAATATACAAAGGATTAATTATTTCCGTTTTTTGTCGTTATGTATTTCTTGTAACTTGCAATAAGCGATAATATGAATAAAATTCTTTAAAGAAAAGCACGTAATTGTATTAAATGAAAAGATAATGAAATAGAACGTTTGTCAAAATTAATATCGAAATATTTTTGATATACCTAGTAGAAGCAGAAAAAATGTCATAATTACAAGAATAAGTTTTAAAAACTTTTTTTAGCATAAAACTGTCATTTGTCAAATTTGTCCTATGTTTGGCAGAAATTAACAATAATAATTAGAAGAAATTGGACAACGTTTCAACGATCATATAAAAATCCAAATATGATATTTATGACAAAACTGTCAAATGTCAAATAGACCAATATTTTATTGATAATAACTTTTACATTATTTAAATTAAAATTTCGTTTGGATTAAGTTACGGTAAAATAAGAATAAAGGTGATCAAAAACAAAAAATCGTAGGCTAGAAAAAACCTAATAAGAAATCCAATAAACATTATATTCAAAGAATATTTTTATGACATAAGATGTCATCTGTCAAATAAATCAAATATTTTTAAATGTGTTTCCTTCTCACACCCCTAAAAATAACGGCATAAAACGCAGGAAAAATACAGATATGACAAATTTTGGAAGGTTACAGTACTCACGTTGGTCGAGAGCTTGTGCAGCCGCCAAGACGATGAAGAGCTGCACGGCTATTGCAAGCACAACGCCGAGCTGAAGTGTTTGTTGTATCGCCATAAATGCGTACTCATTTGGACCGGGTCTTCATCGGCAAGCTGCTGGTCGTTAGCGACAACACCACCTTCACCAACACGACGTGCATCGTCTGTTTACATCCGATTCGCGAACACGTTGTCTCTGTCCACCGACTGTTTGATGATGTCCACTGTTTGTTAATATCTCTACTACTTACAGCGAATCTATTACGATCTCACGATGCATAGGCGCACAGATTACATTAGAAGGTTCTATCTCCCGTTGTTTATTATTTAATTGGCTGCGGCGAACGCACCGTCACACGAACGCTGCACACAGCGGCGAAATATGCCGAAATTTCCGGATTGTATTCGGCAAATTCGTGCCTGACTCCGACTTGTTTTCACTGTCGCTCACGCGGTCGTACCTTGTTCGTGCTACGCTAGCCAATCTAGTAATCTGCTGAATTGTGCTGCGTAAATTCGGCCGAAAATCTCAACCACACACGGTGACTGACTGCAATAGACCAACACGTTTCGCGCACACACACTCTTTGCTCGCGCTGGCTGATCGCGACACGCGCACGCATAACGAAATGTGTGTTGAGGACGAACTCAGGCCGAAATGCAGCGCGCAATGTTGTTATTATTGTTACGTCGATCACAATCGAGAAATTACGAATGATTACGAAGGTAAAAGAAATATTTCAAAGATTCGAACTTAGGGCGACATCTACGAACGAATACTTCAACTTAACAGCTTACAATATACTTAAGAGGAAGCTACGCAACCTTGGAAAATTAGGAACAAAAACGTGAAATTCAAACTTTATTCTAAAATATGTATACACATTTTATGATTTTCGACAACGCCTCAGCCAGCGTTGTTATCCGTTTCAAAACTTAGCGATTTTGTATAGCATGAGCAGCATGAGCCAGCTTGAATTAATTAACACCAATAGATTCGTATTTAAATTTGCTACACAATGATGAGCTTAATTTGTTTATATTTTCATATAAATTGCATTGTGTGGCTGTGAGTTCTAGAAGATTTTCTGTGATAGCTAGCACAATTTGTAAACGAGGTCGTGAAATCTTCGGATATAGTTGTGGTCACGTTTGATTTGTCAAAGCGACAAGTGGCAAGTAATGAGGACATCATGTTGTATCGATAGGACCAAAAATTTTTAAATTTAATTAACTATTGATGAAAAATGGAATAAAGAAAACGATCGATGCTGCCACCTTTTGAGTGATTATAGCCGGAGAAACCATAACTCGAGTGCCGTAAATCAGTAGGGGGCAACATTCTTGGGATGTTAACTTGTAGAAATAGTTTATATAGTAGACGGTCTAATTAAATGTATGCCTTTTAGCCAATCATTTGAAATTACCTCGTTTCTGTTTTTGTCCAATACATACTCGTATTAATATATTGAATAAATTCTTATATGCGGTATTAACAACAGTTCCCATCTATTTATGTATCATCTATGATTAACAATCTCTAAATTAATAGAAATTCTAAATTAAATTTTCATTATTATGTAAGTTGCGTATTAAATGCATATACATTCCAAATAAGAATATTCTAAGTAATACAAATCAGTCATTATATGATTGCAATCATTGCAAGTGCACTTGCTGCATAACAAAATATGTTTGAAGAACGGCTCTGCCCATTAACATGATTAACACCTTTGATGCATACGGTGACACTACGTGCCATAAATCTAGGAAAGCTTTGCTAAGAATATTAAGTTAAAATTATGAATATTTATACTCTTTATGCTTTTTATAGAATTTAATAGACTGTATAAAAACGTCAATGCTGAAATGAAATAATTCATTCTTCGAATCTTCTCAAGGTGTTCAAATTCGTTAAGTGTTCAATATCTTCTAAAATATTATTAAAAGATTATCCCTTGATCATGAAGACAGTTACTATTGTAAGTAAATTTATGATTAACGTCAGTGAAAACCGCCCTTAACGGAATTATAAGCGAAATCTTGTCTTCAAAAAAAATTCCAAGTTCAGTAGTTTACATGACTCATCTAATGTTAAATGTTTTGTATTAAGTGAAAGCTGCCTGACGCAGAAACGGAATGAAATATTTCTGTTTAAGTCACCAAATTTGTATTTTTTTGTGAATGTTTTGTTTTGATCTCTACGCGGCGAAAACCTCTCCTATACCGAAAAGTCAAATAGTTCTATGCCTTTCCGGGGTAACCAGGTTTCATTGTATTGCTAAAGTTTTAAATATCGTAGACTATTCATGAATTTGTGCGAATATGTCAATATTTTCTAGATCCTCATGATAATGACGCTTGAAGTCTTCTATGTCACTTCATCGCCAATTCCTGGTCCAGCTCCAGCTCCTACTCCTGTACCTGGACCACAATATTTTTATCCAGGATATGCTTATAGTTATGGCTACGACTATCCGTACTCTTATTACGGTAATATTAATATTTAACATTTTTATTGCCCACTTTGAAGGAGAATTAATGTGTTTTTTTTATGTTTCAGGTTATCCCTCTTATATTCTACTACGTTGATTTGCAAATTATATAACAGACATAATGTTTGGAAAAATGAATATATAATGAAATATATCGGATTCTTCTGTAATACAAGTTTTTAATCTTCAATTTGAAATCTTGCAAATTTACTGAAAATACATCTGCAAAATTGTATGTCCATTTCCATTCGTTTCTTTTGCAATACTCCCATTGACCATAATGCCTGCTTAAAGTATTGTAATTCTTCAATAAATATTTATTCAATATTTTTTGAAGATTTTATACGAATTTCAGGGTGTTACGCGAGTATCTCGACGAGTTTTATCATTTTGCTACAAATCCCCACCGAAAACCAAAATATTTGACTCTTCTGTAATACAAGTGTTTAATCATTAATTTGAATCCTTGCAAATTTACTGAAAATACATCTGTAAATTTGTATGTATCCATTCGTCCCTTTTGCAATACTCCCATTGACTAATACTTTAAGTATTGTAATTCTTCAATAAATATTTATTCAATATTTTTTGAAAATTTTAAAAGAACTTCAAGGTGTTACGCGAATATTTCAATGAGTTTTATCACTTTACTATAAATTCCCACCGAGAACCAGTCTCTTACTTCAGAACAAAGTTCCGATTAAAAATAATTTTGTGGAATCAGACAAAATTAATTTGAAATTTAAAAATGTTCCGGTACCGGGAATCGAACCCGGGCCTGCTGGGTGAGAGCCAGCTATCCTAGCCACTAGACCATACCGGATATGTCACGACTTGCAGATATTGGAAATAATCAATATATTATATGTTTTCTATATCTAAGCAGTTCAACCTTTTTATACACAGGATCTACTAGAATTCTTTTTATAATTCACCCTCATCCTGTAGAGTACCATTCAGGAAGTTTGATATTTTTAATCTAGTTTTTGCCACACCCGCCTTACACTAACTGCACGTGGCAAATTCCACAAGAAGCAAAGAAAACATTGTTTGTTAACGGCTTGGGCCGACCTGTTCTATATCAATCGCCCAAAAGCGGGTCGCGACTCTACACAGGACCCAGCACGATCACTGCAAAAATTGTAAATACATAAAACATATTAATACATCGACACGAGTTCTTAAGTGATTAAAATTGCCTAATTCCCTAATTCTAAATTTACTCCAGTTCTATTAAATTGTTTTAATTTCAAATTTGAAAAAAAAAGAAAAAGATCTAGGTCTGGCTTTATTGGTTGGGCTGCAAGAGTATGCCTACTCCCAGACGCGAACCCACTACTGCACGACGCGGGGACTTTTGGCTGCTGAGTGTCCGCCCTGGCCCGATGCGCCCTTCCTTAGCCGACCTGGCCATCCCGGATTCCTCCCGGACGCCCATGTCGACGCCATGCTTAGCGCGGACGTCCTGTCAACGTAGGAACCCACCCCACAGTGAGCCCCATCCTCAAGCCATTCACTAAGTCCGACCTCCCGGTAGCAGGATTACAAGAGTGCGCCACACTCCCAGTCGATAACAGATCTTAATAAAACATTGCATATACTTCTTTTTTTTTTTTGATTTTGTATGAGGCTCTAGGCTTTTCATGAGAAGAAGTTGACCGTATGCTCTACGCAGGTTCACTGGAGATAAATGTTTGCAGGTGGCAAGGAGAGAAGAACAAGAAAGACAAGGTAAAATTAGTGGGAGTACCTATAACCCAGTATATCATGGTATCCAAACAATTGGCAGACGACCAGAGTATATAGGAAACAAGAAAATGAGTGTGGAAGAAAAAATGCTAGTTGCAAGAGCTAGATGCGGGTCTGAGGAGCGGTGGGGGGGGGGGGAGTATGGATGGGGAAACAGTATGTCAGGTGTATGCTTTGTGGAATGGGCCAAGATACCTGGGACCATATGGTGAATGAATCTATAGGGCTGGAAGGCGCAGGAGGTTAGGAATGCGGGGAAGAGTGGCCAAGGTTGGTTGAAAAAGAATGGCAGGGGGTGGCAGCATTAAAGGTCCTGACGAAAAGAAAGCAGTGTCTGAGGAAGACGGCGGAGCGACAAGAAGAAGGGGGCAACCCCATAGGATGGGGTCGAGAAGGAATGTAGTATTGTTTTTTCTTTTTCTCATTAAGTTAGTTTTGTTATTGTTTTCATTTAATTTAATAAGTGTGTTTAATATTTAGTTATATTTTCAAGTGTAATGTTTAATTAAATTATGAATGGTACGATGTAATGCCAATAAATGTTACTTATTACTTCATTTTTTAAGATAATAGAAACAACTTCATTGGCTGTAAAGATATTACAATGCTTCAATAATTTTTGACAGAGGGGCGGACAGATGTCAAACTTTAAAGGGAAGTTTAGAGCCGAAGAAAAAAAATTATAGGAATTTGTGTGAGCGCGATTATCTATGATATTCATAGTCACTTCACTGGAATTTCCTATATTCAGAAAAATGTCTAGAGCAGTGATTATTCTCAATAATTTCTTTTTTGCTGCACACTTTTAACAATTAAAAAGTTTGTCGGCATACAAGAAGCAAATTTTGACTCTCCTCGAATGGGTGGGTCATATTTGACCCATGTCCAAACGAGGGACCCATGGCAGGAACACAACTCAATACAGGAACAAAATTTTCGAATTTTTGTAACACTTCAATAAATATATAACACCACTTAGCCAGGCTCCTAATGTATAAATCCTTGTTTACACTTAAGAATAAATTAATGTAAAAAATGTTTTTAAAATAAGTTCTTTTTAAAAATGAAAGCAGCCGCCCCCGGGTGGGATCGAACCACCGACCTTTCGGTTAACAGCCGAACGCGCTGCCGATTGCGCCACGGAGGCCACGCGCACTCGCATGTAAAACAGTCTTAAGAAGATATAAATTCACAAAATTTAATAGTTATTTTTTATGTCAAATATGAATAAATAGTATAAATTCATCCATGAATACTTACCATTATTTAGAGTTTTATAAATACAATTACAACTTTATATCAATGTTTTAAATGTTTAGGCCACCTTAACACATTAATTTTTGAGGTTAGTTTATTATCATATACCGTACCCCTTTTATTTTTAACCGTAACTCACAGATTATTATCGGTAGTGCCAACTATAAAGGATAAATACCTATCTGCCGGTAATACTAAGCAATAATCTGATTGTGAAAAGTCAGATTTTTCTATATTAAACATTAAATAAACAGAATAAAGAATATTTAATAAAGTAGACGACATTAAAACATACGAAACATTTTAGGAACATATTCATCACTTCAACTGTTGCCAAGAGTTGTCATCGCACGATAAGGTTAAATATCTGAAAAACTAAAAGAATCCCTCCCGAAAATAAAGAAGAAATGGAGGAAATAATAGATCAAACCCAAAGGCATTGCGGTCATCTACGCAAAGTCCTCGAACGCCCTGGACCATTCTGTCATCCAGACTTCGAACCATCCCCAGATATCCTCGACTTCATCTCAAACAACTGCAAAATCTTAGTGATCGGTGCTGGTGGGCTAGGTTGTGAACTTCTCAAAGACCTCTCTTTAATGGGCTTCAAACACATTCACGTCATCGATATGGACACAATCGAACTCTCCAATCTAAACCGTCAGTTCCTATTTCGCACGAAAGATATTGGTAAATCCAAGGCTGAAGTTGCAGCAAAATTTATAAACCAACGTGTAAAGGGCTGCCAAGTTGTGCCACACTTCTGCAAGATTCAAGACTACGACGAGACGTTCTACAAGCAGTTCCACATCGTTGTGTGTGGCTTGGATTCGATTGTAGCGAGGCGATGGATGAATGGCATGCTTATTTCGATGCTCAGTTATGAGGACGGTGTGCTAGATCAATCTAGTGTGATTCCAATGGTTGATGGTGGTACGGAGGGGTTTAAAGGTAATCTGAAGGTGGTTCTGCCAGGTATGACTGCTTGTGTTGAATGTACCTTGGATTTGTACCCACCTCAAGTGAATTACCCACTGTGTACCATTGCTAATACTCCACGACTTCCTGAACATTGCATTGAGTATGTGAAAGTTATTCAATGGCCTAAAGAGAATCCTTTCAACGTTGTCATTGACGGGGATGATCCGCAGCATATTTCGTGGATTTATGAGAAGTCTATGGAGAGGGCAATTCAATTTAACATCACTGGATTGAGTTATAGACTCGTACAGGGCGTTGTGAAGAATATTATTCCTGCAGTTGCTTCGACGAATGCTGTTATTGCTGCTGTTTGCACAACTGAGGTAAGATTTTAAAAATTGATGTTAATATTCGTTCTCGCGATTTACATTAACCAGGAGAGTGTGTCAATTGTCCAATACGGAATTGAATGAATTCTTTCGTACGTGTAGAACGTATATAGAAATAAATTGTGTTAACGGGATTTTAAAGCAATATATACCAAACTTTGAATGTTTCTTTGGAAAACGGCTCAAAATCTCGTTAACACAATTTATTTCTATGTATTTACTACACGTACAAAAAATGGCATTCAAATCCGTGTTGGACATTTGACACACTCTCCTTGTAAAAAGGAAAACCTTATCAACCGGATCAAAAAATTGATTTTTGTTTGGAAATAGCTTTTGCAAACATGTTTTAGAAAATCATGAACCTATTTGGCTGAAACGACCGCTATAAATACATTTCATTCCTAGACAACCTGTATTTCAATAGCAAAATTTTAGGTATTCAAAATAGCAACAAGTTGCTGCCTTCCAATGAACAACTATATGGTATTCAACGACGTTGATGGAATCTACACATACACTTACGAAGCTGAGAAAAAAGACAATTGTCTCGCCTGTTCGAGCGTTCCACAAACTTTAGAAGTGCCCGATCCACACAAGATGAAATTGAAGGATATCATTCAAGTCCTATGTGAAAGTGCTACCTATCAGATGAAAAACCCAGCATTGACCACAAGCGTAGGTGGAAAAAATCGTACTCTTTACATGACGGGTATCAAGAGTATAGAGGAGCATACCAAAGAAAATCTGAATAAAACGCTGAAGGATTTGGGACTCGAAGATGGGATGGAGTTAATGGTTGCTGATGTTACATCACCGAATGCAGTTGTTTTGACTTTAAAGTATTTAAATACTGATTTACCTATGGATAATTAATTGTTTTAGTATTTGAGGAGGTTTGTTAAATTAAACATTTATACTTATTTGTTTTATTGTTTTATTTATTCATTTTCGCCAAAAATAAAAAGTAAACAATCAAGAGGGAAGGCAGCGATCCTGAAATTGAGTTGTGCCAATTCTAATGTAAATTGGACATTTTTGTAAAAATGAACTGAATTAAAAATGCAATGTATGAATTATATTTTATTGTATTTAACCATGCAGAACATTAACTTATATAGAAGAATTATACGAAGATGTATTACTCCAAATAAAAGTAAGCCGCTGATGAAACTCATAACATAATTCCGCTACGAATTTCATCCACGATAACGCAGCTACTTTGAATGGACACAGAATGAAACGCTGTTAAATCAGTTAAAAGAAAAACTAGTCAACTACTTCACCGTAGCTTTTCCTCCTCATTATTCATTCATTATTCTTGAAAATTTGAGAGTATTACCTGAATATACTTACATAATTCCAGATTAATCATGAGCCTATCCCTTCCTGTAAACAAACAGAAAGTGTACTACTACTGTAGTTCCATATTATTTCTTTTTTTTTTACTTGGAAGTAATCAGTTTAGAATTGATCTTCAGGTTATAATAATCAGCAAAATCAATTGGATATTGTTGGCATCATTGGTAATTATTCAAATACAAGTGAAATAAAAAATAATAAAACTTACGTGTTTGTGAACGGTGTTGAAATCATTCGTGTACTTACTTGGAAACTACACTAAGAAGAAATATTTCGAATTAATCAATTATTCATAACCAGTTTATTAGTTTTTAATGCTATTATTATGAATTTTCAGTTATGAATATATCAGCAGATTAAAATATGTAAAATCAATTGGATATTTAAGGCATCACGTTAAATTATAAATGTATTTAGAATTCAAATTGAACTTACGTGTTATCCAATATCAGCCTTGTTGTTTCCTCTCACAATCTGTAAAATAAAGAGACGTTTCAGCTATAGTTTGTTATCGAATCTTTAAAAATATTCGAACAAGTTGGAAAAGTTTTCAGTGTGAATTGATCTCCAGGTTATGATCAGTAAAATCAATTGGATATTTTAGCATCATATTGAAATCTCTATTATTTTATCGGTATGGTAATTGACTTACTTGTTTAAAGCTAGAGGAAACATCTAGAAAACGACGAAACTGCAGTTCAAAATTCTTGAACATTCTCGAGAACAGTATATGATGGAATGAATCCGTGGGAATGAACAGCGAAATTACGCGAAAATCGGAAAACCACGTGGTTCCATATGAAGCGATTCAAATCACACAAGTAGGAATATAGGTTATGGATATGGACGCATCCGCGAGAAAACTAAGAAAAGGTATCACATATGCAACAGTTCGTACTGAATATAAAAATTGCAGAAAAAAACATAAATAATTTATTTTAGTTTAATTAATTGGTAAAACTGCATTAAACGTTATTGGGTTAATTGAAACCTTTCAATTGTAGGGAATTGTGTGAAATCGTTTATCTCGAATATTTAAGAAAACATAAAATCGAACATTCAAACACAGATGGCGCTCTATGAACGTCTGATCTCATAAGTCAAAGTGAAAAAGGGTTCATAACATTGTAATCTATGATAAAGAAAAGTACAATTTAAGGAAAGATACACATCCGCCCATAACCTAGACAAGCCGAAAATAAAACAAGAGAGAGAGGTCATATTATTTATGACAGTAAGATAAGATCATCTATCAACTCAAATTTAGGTATTTGCAAGCAATTTGCCAAATGAAGGTCTATCTGGTTTGCGAAATCTGCAACGCGCGTTTTTCAAACGCTAAATACCATTCATTGACCTTTCCTATGTTTTACTTTATGATTAAATGTCACCCTCTATTATAAAAACCACGACACCATCATATTTCATGTAAATTTATTTAATCATCCTCAGATTTATTAAATCCAATAACATTAAATAATAAATGAAGTTTATCATAACAGAAGGCAACACAACCAACTATCAAAATGAATGCGCTTATCATGCCAACCATGATCAATGCACATGAAATGACCTCACAGCCATTTCTCAAAATAAAATAAACAAAAAATTAAATGAAAAAAAAACACAGGTCTCACACTAAGGCTTCACTGTGTTATTGGTGTTGAACGGGAGGAAGATAAGTCACCGGACACGCGAAATATTCAACTTTTTCATACTTTTATATACTAATTAATCATTATATATAAAAAATTGTTTTTCTTTTTCTCTTTCTGCATTCTCGAAAAAATGGGCGCGTGTGTTGCGTGTCTGTGAGGGGCGAGTGGAGATGAGAGCAGGCGATTGCAATCGTATCGCATTCGTGTTTTTGCAGGGCATCGCAAAATACTGTGTCGTCGTCGTCACGGTCGCTAGAAGGCGGCCGCCGCCTCCGTCTCCATCGGCTGCTCGCTCGACTCGCTCTTCTTTTTCTTCTTCTTGCCGGCCTTCGGGTTGGCGGAGCTGATCAGCAGTGACTTCAGCTCTGGATCGGCGATGGTGTGTTCCGACTGGTAGACGTCGGTCTCTAGCGGCAGGCCGGTGATCTTGTGTGGGCCGTTGGGCATCAGTAATACCGTGAATTTGTAGTGAGCCACGATTTCATCTTGCAACAAACACGTTATGTTAATTTAGCACTAAAGCAACAACCTCGATTTCGAAGTGGACAGAGTGAATGGTAATCAGTTTTATGTATCTTCAGATTATGATCAGTAAAATCAATTGGAAATTTTTAACATCATTTTGATTGATTTCGAAAATCGATTTGTAAGTACATACATACTCGCGCATTCGTACGTATATGCACAAGTACATATATACAGAAAACCATACCGTATATAAATACACCCACCATACAAACCCATTCGCCAACATAGATAAACACATTCCCAAACACACTCATATATACTCAAACATTCCCAAACACACTCATACATACATAC
>WSZQ02140370.1:29885-41567 GCA_019419845.2 Weissflogia rhopalogaster
CGTGTTAAGGTTCCCTTTGCTAAGAAAAATTCCTACAAAATTTTAAAACGGTCTCACATCTATTAGTCGTGACAATTATAACCGCATTTTACAAGACTTTTAGCCAATTGGCTTAGCCATAAGAATGAAGTATTAAATATACTTGAAGATCCATTAAATCATTTAAATAACTTTCGGAACCTCTATAACACCAGGACATTTTTTAAAAAATTATTTTAAATTTTGATATAGAATAAATCAAATATTCAAAACTGCTATAAATTCCTTTTCTAGGGTCTGATCAACCTATAACAATAATAAACCTTGAAGAATCCGTGCACTTTATACGCTCCCATCATGAATCCTCCATGGTAGTTATCGCTCTCGAGAATTACAGTCTTGCTGTAGTTGATATCGATACCCGCACACTTATTCGAAAATTCCCTGGACACAACGCACAATTAACTGACGCCGTCTTCAGTCCGAATGGTCGGTGGCTGGTTTCCACCGCGATGGACTGCATTATCCGCACTTGGGATTTATCCTCCGCGCAATTGGTCGATCAATTTCGCACGGAAATGGCCTGTATATCCCTGGACTTTTCCCCAACGTGCGAAGCACTTGTCACTGCACATATTGGCTACCTAGGAATGTTCCTATGGACAAATCGCACACTTTATCAACACACAACCCTCAAAGCTCAAGATATTGATGACGAACCTGACTTACTTTGTCTGCCTGAAGTCATAGCTACAGATGTTGACACAAAAGAAGAAGGAGAAAGTGAGACGGATGAATTTAAGTCGCCTGAGCAAATTAATGCTGAGTTGATAACACTTTCTGGATTAGCCAATTCGAGATGGCAGAATCTTCTCGATATTGACGTTATTCGACAGCGGAATAAACCGAAAGTTATGCAAAAAACACTTAAGTCTGCTCCGTTTTTCCTCCCCACAGTACCGTCACTTAATCCAAAGTTTGACGTGCAGAATAAAGACACTAATGAGATTGATCGATTCTTTTCTACGAATATAATGACGAATTTTACAGAATTTGGCCGATTTCTGAATAATATCAAGGGTTCCAGTGATTCCGAATATGAGGACGTTGTTGAAAAGTTGAAATCTTTGGGCCCGACAATGATTGACCATGAAGTAAAGTCGCTTTGTCCTGAAGAAGGCGGATCAGTGAAGATAATGTTGCAGTTTTTGAAATGTATCGAATATATGTTGAAATCTAACTGCAATTTTGAACTTGCTCAGGCATATTTGGCTGTTTTCTTGAAGACACATGGAGTTCTTATTTCACAGGTGGATGAGCTGAGAAGTTATCTGCCTAATATTCAGAGTTGTGCGAATGTGGCGTGGAATCGTTTGCAGGAGAAACTCATGTATAATCTTTGTGTTGTTGAACATGTTAAAAATGTATTATAATCAAATGTTTGTAATAGAAGATTTTGTTATTTGTAATAAATATATTTCATTAAGAAATAAAGAGGTATTCAATTTTTATAGACGCTATAGGCAAGCTATACCTGGCTAATTCATACCCGTTTATTTTCATAGAATCTTAACTTCAGGGGACCTAAGGTAGTCCCCATATGACTACTTCCTTCAGATCGGATAGATTACGTTCAGATTCAGGAAACGTGAATTTACACATCGTTTTCTTGGTGTTGGTCTCCGTAGTCTCCGAAACAACTGTAATCTGTTATCATAATTATGTTCATGCACATTGTAATCGATCATAAAGATCAATTCAACGTTGCCTAAAGTATTTAATTGTTCAGGTCTACCTTATATAGCTGTTAGTTTGGTTATTTTTTTTTATCGAACCCTGTTTATGGTTTACGTCTACAGTCCTATCTCCTCCATCACCTAAGCTCCATGAGTCCAAGGTGACGGTACATTGATGTCCTTGTTTCTTGAGCATGTAATAAACAAGCTTACGAGAGAAACGATAACTTTTTCGATTATCCATATCCATAGAAACATCTTAACTTCCTTCATTATAGTTTAAATGCGAATACACTCTAGTGGACTTGTTGCACAACTTTGTTCTTTGAGATGTGTAAAACGTTGTCCAATAAACAGCAACAATATATTATTAGATATATCTTTACTCTCTAGGTATAGCAATTTTTTGATGTATATCAATGGTACGTGTAAGCCCATCGCCGCATGTACATATATCACTCGGTGCAGAGGTACCACCATGGTAATGCTGCCCATCGTATCCATCGTACCTATCATAAGATTCCATGTTATGATAGGACGATTGTCTATTATAGTCACGCTCGTGTCCACGTTGGTGCCCCCGCCGTTGAGGATAATCACATTCGCACAAGTACCCTGGTCTTGCTGGACACTCATCATCAGGTATTGGGCATTTTGGCCTCTTCAAAGGAATTGTAATATTATCAGCATGTATATGTATTGGCTGATGGTTTCTGTTTTCGCCAAAATGATGTGACGTCTCATGAGTGAATTCGCCTGAATGATGTTTCTCATGACTGTAAGATCTCTCAAGGGGAGAGTGACTGTAGGAACGATTTATGTTCAAATGTTTCTCTGGGCTATATGTGCGTTCTACATTGGAACGATTTATATTGTTATGTTTCTCAGAATTGTAAGGACGATCCAAGGAAGACGATTGATGGAACTTCTTTTCAACACTACCGTAACTCCCCTGAATCGGGCGTATTGGGTGTTCTGCATAGGAATGTATGGGCTCCGTCTGAACGGGCGTATACGAATGCTCTTGAATGGAAGCCATGGGTGAAAACCCAGTCCTCTGATCAGGAAACTGTGAGCCGGCGCTAACATGGCATACTTCCACACGCATCGTTTGAATAGAATTATTTCGGGGCGACGACGAAATAATTTTCTTAGGGTCCTTCAAGGAGTTGTGTGAAGGCCCACAGCACACCTGTCTGCAAGTAGGCTTAGGTTCTGGAGGTGGATGGTGGACTGAATGGGGATGTCCATAATTTGGCATAATATGATGGAAGAAGTGAGGGTGAGGGAGAACTTTCATACCCTTGTGAGGTTTAGGCTGACAAGGTTTCGGACTTGGTTCGCAGCATTTAGGCGACGGTACATTACATGGACACCTTTATAATAAATAGAACACTTTATTATGTTTACTCACTAACATTAAAACCTACAACATTTATCTATGGTTCTGCTTGATCCTGAGCACATAACTTTTTGTACCTGTTTTTGCTGTTGCATGGAGAAGCTATGACCAAATATACCAAAAGAACTATCACTAGCAGTAACAGGCCAATGACTAAGGTCCAGCTTATGGTATCAAAGATCGTCCATTCTGTGGGATCGATTAGAATATCTTCAGTTGGATCTGCTGGATTTTGTCTGTAATAAATAAACTTCAATCAAGGACACATTCCTCAATCAAGCACAAGATTGTCAAATTCAGACTATACTTACTTAATTACCCGAACTAGGGTTTCAGGCGTAGTTATTCTGAATTGACCATGCGTTGTCTCTGATAGAGGGGTGTAATTCACATAGGGTAATATGATCGGTTGATACATTTGGAAAGTCTCGCCGGAAGCAAAGTCATCTAGTGATTCATGAGCATTCTCAAATGTCGCGTTCGTCAACCAAAGTGCTAGATCCTTCCGTTCTAGCTGTTTTAATCGACGAACCAATACCTCATGACTAGCACCTCGCTTGCCTTTCGTTTTCGAATTCCAATGCAGTAACTCTTCAAGGCAGGATTCGTCCTTGGGAACTTTTCTCTCTGTTTAAGTACCGAATATCACGTACATCAAAATGATATAATTTGACGTTGACGTAGATCTGTGGGATACTACCTGCTTCCTGAACAGCATTTGGCATGTCAAATGAATTAAAATGTAAGGCAGCTACCAATTTCCGACACTCCTCCGGTCGCAAATTATTGGATATGTATTGAAAATGACTCATATTCATATCGATGATACATTGCCCTATTTTGTTCGTCCATAACCAAACGGTAAAAGTGTAAAGCTGAAAATATATTAGTTAGGTATATTTGAAGTCTCATTTTAGTCTACATACCGCTGTAGAAATATGCATTTTTACTGGTGTAAACTTTGTATTAAAATAACTGACAAGATTGTGACGTTTTAATGACTTACTTCAGGCAATATTTTGACAAATTGCTAGACTGTAAAGTGTAATCTCTGGTGCTGCATAATTGAAATAAAGGCAACTGGTAGATGATGGTAGAAGTATATTCAGAGTGATTACATGATCGTAGTCAGAGTGTTAGGAAGTATATAACCGAAAGAGTGACAAGTATTCTGTGGGTCATTGACTGAAGAATACTAAACATTTTTCTTTATCATTCTGTAGTACACCAATTGTCCCTTAGAAGCAGCCGCTTCTTTACAGAGTGATTACCAAACTTTATCATTCTGTGGGGCACCGAATCCTACTGCCCCATATAATATTTTAACCTTTTTATCTGTGTTTTCGTTCCAAATAAATTAAAATACTGAGGTCATATTAGATTAGGTTTTACTAAATAAAACAATTACAGTTTCAATCACTTATTCTTTGTTGTTGTGAACTTATAGGCAAATAAACTTAGTACTACAACACTCTGGATAGGGTAGACTGGGATCCACATTAATAAGCTGACATCCAGCGGGTGGCATGACAACGCCACAACTAAAATTGAAATTTTCTCATAATTTTGGACTATAAGTTTGTATGATTGATAATTTATGACTTACCTGTAGTAGACTATTCCACCGTCACGACCACAATTTGCTTGCATACAAACACCAGGAACGGGCAGAGATTTTCCTGCATTCATTTTCAGGTTGTATGTCTTTGATAAGCATGTATTTGGAGCTGAGAAAATAAAGTCAATGAACATATAATTCATATTTGAAAATAATTGTACTTACCGGCATCCGGATTACGAGATTCCCTCATCACAGCAGAACTGCCTAGTGCAATACAGCAAAAGAGGGCAATTAATTTAAGCGTTATAGAAAACATGTTCGGTACGCTTCATTCAGCCACAGTTCAGGTCTGATAATTTAATCCAGCAGAAAATGAATGATTCTAGTTAAATGCCGTTCCAATTATATTATATCTGTTAGGGTACAGAGGTCAAACAGAGTAAGTGGTGGTAATTATTAATTATTACAAATCGAGATAATGTCGAGTAACAAGATCATCAGAACATACGCACTAAGGAAGATCCTTGGAAATTTCGAAATTACCATAAGATAGCTTCAAGAATCTTAATTCTCGAGACAGCGTTGTACCCGCTGATCAATAAAGATTAAGTCTGAAGATTGACCGCCAATTCCTCCTGATGTATTAATTAATCACACTTTACAAAAGAATCATTAATAAAATCTTTCAGCAGTTGTTAAACCTCTGACTCATATTTTTCCATTTCAAACACAAGCACATCCTTTGTAATATCTTTATCTAGAAAGAAAGCTCCCTCAGTACTGGATACTATTTCAGATTAAAATTTATCAAAGAGTCAAATTAGCAAGCAAAGAAAAGTCATTATATCATCAAAGTTTTCTAAATCTGACAGGATGTATATGTAAATCCTGGCGACCTTATACTCTTGGTGAATTTCTAAGGTTCCCCATCTAATGGTTCATTATCTTGTAAACACCATTAGTTTTAGAGAGGGAATCCTAATCTGAATGAGCTTAATTTAGAAGAGTCCAGAACCAATTCCGTCTGGTTGATATGTCTAGTAGACCTAAGTTTTCAAAATTTACAGCATCAATGTGTTTAAATTTAAATAATTTAAGTGAAGTTGCTTTGTTTCTCCTTCCGATAGTCTTCTAATTGTTGAAGCGTTAAACACTTTAATTAATTCAAATGTCGTTTTCGTAAATTGTTAGTTGTTGATTTAAAAAGATAATTAAACATTCGATCATACGTGAAGGTTGTTTACTAAAATCTTACAAACAATAACATGTAAGGAGCTAGGGTATTCACTAGCATAAGTACTGAAGCAAATGTAACCGGGAAGAAACCAGCTGCAGTCATTACAGGAACAAACTCCTTACTCAAGTTCTTAAGTAAAATGAGTTCTTCTGACCACTTTGTATTCATATACCAAGTATCTGTTTTGATACATTTTGATATTTTCCTCAGGCAATGCGCAGTCACCTGTTTACCAACCCTTTGTAATTGTGTACATTTTAAGACAAAATGCATCCAGACAGTCTACAAAAAACACCATATATTAATGTGGCGGGTTTCAATCTATTAAATTTTTAAGACTTACAAAGAATAGCGAATCTTTGAAAAAGCCAAGATAAGGCATGTTTTCACCGCCCTCATTTATAGTTCTGATAAAGTTGATCAGAATGTGGAGATGATTGGTTAGGACGTAGAAACACAGAAACGGCCCCAAACTAGCCTGAACAGTTCTGGCTATCTCATGTAATAGCTTCTGGATGGTGATCAACTGACCAAGGTTAGCCGTTGGTGTATGCTCACCAAGATTTGCGATAATAGCAGCTAGCAACTGCCAACGTTTCATCAGATTTCCAAGAATTTCAGTTACAAATATCGCCTGAAGGGCTGCAATATAATCAGTCCAAATTACACCAATCTGAAGAAGGATTTCTAAATTATCTGTCAGATCAGGTAGTACGATCAGAATAATGGGGAACAAGCATAACTTTAAAAATGCCATGAGTCATATTTGCCTTGTTGATTTTATGGCCAAATCAACGTTGAAATATTGAAAGTAAATATCATCAATCTGTTGGAATCTGTGCAAAGTCATCAGGCTCTCCTTCGAATATATTACACTGATGACATACCTGTATGGTATTATGTAGGTGTAGCCCGTGATCAGGGCAAAAATTGACATGTACGTTGTTGCAAACTTAAACGAACTTTCCGCTACTATTAATTTCAATAATACACAATAGATTACAGTTTCGAAGACTACATGAGCAGTAGCAACGATGATGTAGATGCCAGGATAGTAGACTTGCCATAATCCTGGGAACAAACCCAGGTACTGGGCGAATATAATGGTTATATCAACCATCTTCGTTCTCTGTTTGAATAAACTATTTATGGAGATTTTTTTGTTTGTATCCAGAGATATGTGGTACTTTGAGTTGGTAGGTTGCTACTAAGGGAGCATCGTAATCAGTATCATAAAATATGCATGGCTTCAGTTGACATAGTTTCGTGCATGCTAATACACTTACTATAATATCAACTTTTCATGAAACTAATGTTAACAGGTTATAATTTTTAAAATTATTATTTTAACACCTATGCATGTGTTATTGAATAGTTATTAATATCATTCAATTCGATTCCATTTAGCCTCTGTTTTCGCTTACATTAAATGGGCACTATACACTAAATAAGGAATATGGAATTATATTCAATAACAATTCATTTACCAAACATACTAGAGCGGACCAGTCACCAGTGTAGTACTGAAAAAAAGTGAACGTTAGTTAAAGTTAAATTTGTTAAAAAAAGAGTTAAATTTAAAATTGGATTATTGTGTTTATATTAAAGGGATCTAATAAGTTCTTTCGAGCGGTTTTGCTCATTGGTATAATCCCGGGACTTTGTTAGGCATTTGGTTTAATATCGTTCCATTTAAGTTTAAGCACTGAGGTCATTAGATTGATTTTCAACAAATAAATCAAGTAGTATATACATTAAGGGGATACTTACGTCATGTTGAAAGTTTCTGTTATGAAGATGTATGGCCTGCAGTCCAAGGACTAGGAAAGTGCCCACGTCATTGTGAAATCGACACCAATGAAACGATAGACACCCGAACATTTGAACAATTCATTTTATTTCTTAAATGAGAGACACCTTCATATATTTGTTCTTTGAGTTATGACCTTATGGGCAAATAAATTTACAATTAGTACTACAATAATCTGGATAGGGTAGACTGGGATCCACATTATCCGAAGGGGAGGCATGGCAACGCCACAACTAAAATTGCAATTTACTCATAACTTTCGATTACAAGTTTGTATAATAATTGTGTCCAGCTAAGTGGCGCAGTGGTATGGTCGATGACCCCTGGCCAGGAGGTTCCGGATTCGATTCTCGGTGGGGATGCATATTAAAGTGAATTCTTCTTATCACTAGTCTTAGCCTCTGATATGACTAATTACATTGAAAAAGAATAGAGCTAATGACCATAGCAGTCGATGCTCGGTAAAATCAAACAAGAAAAAATAATTGACTCACCTGACAATTCCACTATCACGTACATAATTTTCTTGCACACAAACACCAGGAACGGGCACTGATGCTAAGAAAATAAAATCAATTAACATATGGTTAAATGCTTGATAGCAATTGTTCTTACCAGCATTTGGATTAAGAGCTTCCATCCTTCATGGAACCGCAGTCCATGGCTTATAATTAAATCCAGCAGAAAATAAATGAGTAATGCAGTTCCATTTATAGCCTGTCTGATTTGTGAGATAATGTTGAGTCATAAGATCGGCAGAACATCAGCCCTAAGGAAGGTCCTTGCCAATTCCGAAATCACCATAAGATAACTTCAGGCAACAATTGGAATCTTAATTTCCGAGACAGTTTAGCACCAAATGCTCCTGACGTATTAATTAATCACACTCGTAATTTCTAAAGGCACCATTTAATAAAATCTTCCAGTAGTCTAGCAGACTTAATTTTTCAAAATGTATAGCATCAATTAGTTTAAAAATAATTTATTTAAATAATGTGGCTTTGATTCTCCTTCCGATAGACTTCTAATTGTTGAAGCTTTAAATATAATTAGTTTTTGTAAATTGTTAATGACTTGTTTAAAAAGATAGTTAAGCATACGATCAGCATAAATTGATGGTTGCTTACTAAAATCTGACAAACAATAAGATATAAGGAGCTATCGTATTTACTAGCATGAGTACTGAAACAAATGTAACCGGGAAGAAACCGGCTGCATTCATAATTGGAGCAAACTCCCTACTTAAATTCTTAAGTAAAATGAGTTCTTCAGACAACTTTGTATCCATATGCCAAGTATCGGATTGGATACGTTTTGTTATCACCCTCAGACAATGCACAGTCACCTGTTTCGCAGCACTTTCTAATTGTGAACATTTTAAGACAAAATACATCCAGGCAGTCTACAAGAACACCATATGTTAATGTGGAGGGTTCGATCTATCAAGTTTGTAATGCTTACAAAGAATAACCAATCTCTAAAAAAACCAAGATACGGCATGTTTTCACCACCTTCATTTATAGTTCTGATAAAGTTGATCAGAATGTGGAGATGATTGGTTAGGACGTAGAAACAGAGAAACGGTCCCAGACCAGTTCGAACAGTTCTGGCTATTTCATGTAATAATTTCTGGATAGTGATCAACTGACTGAGATTAGCCTCTAGTGTTTGCCTCCCAAGATTTGCGGTAATGTCAGCTAGTAACTGCCAACGTGTCCCCAGATTTCCAAGAATTTCAGATACAAATATCGCCTGAATGGCAGCGATATAACCCCTGAAAACTGTACCAATCTTGACAATTACTTCTACATTAACTGTCAGTTGCGGTATTATGATCAGTATAGTGGGGAAGAAGCATAATTTCAAAAAGGCCCTGAGCCATGTTTGCCAGGTAGATTTTATGGCCAGGTCAATGTTGTAATATTGAAAGTAGATATCATCAATCTGCTGGAATCTTTGCAGGGTCATCAGGCTCACCTTCGAATATATTACACTGATGACATATCTGTATGATGTAACATATGTGTAGGCAACGATCAGGGCCATAATCAACATGTACGTTGTTGCGTACTTGAACGAATTTGTCTCTACTAATAATTTCATTTCAAGACTGCATAGTATTGTTTCGCAGACCACATAAGCAGTGCCAACGATGATATAGATTCGCGGATAGTGAAATTGCCATAATCCTGGGAACAAACCCACGCATTGGGCGAATATAAGTGTTACATCAATCATCTGCGTTCTTTGAATAAACTATTATGTGGAGGTCTTTTGTTTGTATCCAAAGTAAGACCTATTAAGGGGACCAGCGCAACCAGTATCATGAAAAATTCATGCCTCCAATTAACACACTTGCGTGCATGCTAAAAACCATTTTATATAATAGTACCAGTTCATAATAAAGTGGTAGATGAAATTAATGTTCTAAATTCTTAAGCAATGGTTACTGCGTTATATCTGGTTTTCATTTAAAAGTTAGAAATATGACTAAATTGCATTCTATTTGGTCTCTGCTTTGACTTACATTAAATGGCACCATCATGCCATGCCCCAGCTGAAGTAGTGAGTCAGCTACGTTTTATGGCGAAGTAAGTCCATCTCTTTGATGTTATCAAATCTCTCATCTGTTTATGAATTTTTATATTTAATATTACTTCCGCACTGCAGTTTCTTAGAAAATTAATAGTATGGTATGTAATTTAAGAAGAGCTTTTTTCTAAAGGTCTTAGCCCATCCTTGAAATGGATGATGTCTTAAGTCCTTTAAGTAAATATTTTATGGAGTAAAATTCACAGTAGAATAAGAGGGATATCTCTCACTTTCTAAGATTCTGACAGTTCTCATTTTAAAATGGAAAGTTTACTGAGGGCACTGATGAGCAGACTATCCAATTTTTTGGGCAAATCTTGGGATATTATTCGAGTCCGAAGAGAACGTTTTAATACGTTTTAATACTCCCCGTGGCACGGGGAGTGCTGCAGACTATACCTGATTTGAGTCATGAGAGATTCTTAATCCATTATTAAATGATTGGACCTTTTTTAAGGTATTATTTTGTGAACATTATTTCCCCCTTGCCCTGGGAAGAGGGTTATAAAAAGCATACACTACATATTAATACATTTAAAATAAAGTGCACAAATTCTATATTATGCTAAAAGTGATTCCATAAAACATTTACAACCACAAAATATTTATAACTATTTATCAACACCTTGATGTATTAAATATAAAAATTTTAAACACGTTTGTTTTATACCCTGTACCTACACCCAGAACTGGGTAGATGGTTTTATCGAATACATGTATTGTTTTAAACCCATTCGGGTGATGAATTAAGTGATTAAATTTAAATCAGGAGTAACACATTACCCATATCAGTACATTTTTTATGTTAATATAGTATTGATATTATATTACAAGAAATTACGAAGCATCTTAAATTTATACAAGCAAAATTATAGACATCACAAAATGTTTAAATTGCTGCTTCTTAGTAAAAAGATTGTAAATCATTTAGCCACCCAAGAAACATGTGAATTAATACATCCAATACACTTGGACCAGCGACTTAAAGATAATCACTTGGATTATTAAATTAAATACAGGCGATCACATTGTGGATCATTAAATTAATATTTTAAATATATTTGCACTGAGTTTTGAGTTTTTAAACATTTTAAAGTGTTTAGTAATTTGAACAAGGCCACTGGTGTGACTCACTTATTTTACTTGCTTATTATATGAACAAATATTTGACATTGCTAATATATGACCAAGTACTGAATTGTCGATGCCGATGCAGCGGCTAGGTATGTTATTGAGTACGACGGCGAAATGTCGACTGCTACAGTCCGATGTCGACTTCTACAGCTCGATGTCGACTGCCACTTTATTATGATGTGCCACCGTTTATGATGTTTGAAGGGGCGACTTGATGTAATATTGTTTATA
>WSZQ02140481.1:13362-41557 GCA_019419845.2 Weissflogia rhopalogaster
ATATATATATTTAAATTATGTACATGTGACGTATAAGTTCCATGGTTTTCGCTTGTTATTTTGTAGATTATATTCTATAGAACATTAATCCTATTCATAACATTTTCATTATTGATATCAAATATTGAAGTTTGGGGTATGTCTCAAATGTCAAAAATATATCTATGTCGATGAATATCGATATATCGAACATGAAATATCGATATTTTATCGATGTTCTGGTTTGAATGAATATCGTTATCGGGAAATTCAATCATTTTTTAACATGTTACCGTCGACATTCATTAGAAAAATCCCTGCCCCAGGGGTACCATGTCCTATTTTTTATATTTTTAACATATCCCTAGCCTATATATGGCGAATCATTTTGGTCCGACACATTATAAAATGTATAGCTTCTTAAAAACTGAAATTTTGTATATTAAACTTATTGGTCCTTTTGAAAAAGGGCGACCACCGACACAGACTTATCACAGTGTAAGAACCATATTAGAGGCTAACACTATTGATAAGAAGAATTCACTTTAATATGCATCCTCACCGAGAATCGAGCCCGGGACCTCATGGACAGTGGTTATCGATCGTACCACTGCGCCACTTGGCTGGACTCTCAAATAAGTAAATTATCATTATATTGTGAATTTAGAAAAATGTGAAAAAAAACATTGCATGCATTAACCTAAATAATTTAACTGTTGTCTGTTTGTTAAACTAAATATAAATATTATTGAAAGTAGTAAACGTGTGAACTCTGAAAGGCTACATAAATTTAATGAGAGCAGATCAGTTGCGTCCTCATGAATCCCCGTCGCATTCACTATTTTATGTGTACATCAGTAAGGAAATGTTTGTCATGTACTGAAACAAACACCATAAAATGATAATAATTGTAAACATGGCACAAGATTGAGGTGAACCTAAAATATTATAACCATAAAGCGTGAATAGACATGCCAACTCACGTACTAAACGAAAGTTTTTTGAAATCATGAATGCGCTTTAATAAAAAACTTGTCTAATTTCAGAATTGCCGAAAATGACACAGTAATCATTAATCTAGATTCCACAAGTCTTGTAAAGATGATTTCAATTATTACGGACAAGTTTAGACATTTTAGACCATCGGATATTTGGTAGACAAATTATTGCAAAAGAATCGATGGAAAATAAGCTTGATATATGGGAGCACAAGGAACTTTATTCATTTACATTAGCAAATCGCTGCTGCCTTGCAAGGAAGTTGACCCGAAATGGATTGGAGTCTGGCGATGAAAGGTGGATCGATCACTTATGCTAAAATGGTAGGAAAGCTAGGATTGATGGGCAGGTAGGTATTACTGAGATGGGCAGGATGGGCAACCACATACATACTGCCAAAATATATTGGAGAGTAGGAACGTTAAACAGTACCGAATATTTTCCAAAAATAGATATTAAGTATTAATAAGATTGTAGACACTTATCAGCATCCTGAACATTTTTGAAATGGATTATAATTACCATGAAAATTAAAAATATATCGTAATAATATATAGATAACGATAAACGGGACTATTAATAATCTACTTAAGTTTTTATAATCTTCTAATTCATACAAATATATCAATTTAAACATTAAAATGCCAGGTTATCCGAAAAGTCGGCTATATTTATCTGATTAAAAATTAAAATAGTTATCACAATTTTAGTGAACAATATTTAAAGGTAAAACACATTTTTCATATTGAATCTTTCGATCTTACAGACATATTTTTTTGCGATAGTTAAGTAAAGTGTCGAACGCTGGTGTTAACAGGCAACATTCGCGAGAAGCAGAAAGCACAAAGTGCGTGCCGAAACAAAAATAAATCGATAGGAGCAGCTTTCGCGTGATGCGCTTTGCACATGGTTATGTTGTAGGAGAGGTGGAACCTGCGAGTCAGGCGGCAGCGGCATCATCAGGCCGGCAAACCAGCAGGACACTGGGTTGCGTCTGTGGTGTTTGCGGTTGCACGCCCGACCTTGACTTTCGCCATATGCGATGCGAATATACAATAACACTGTGAGAGTGAGACAAAGCGTGGGCAAACATCAATGCATACGAAGCATTTCGAATGTGCACCTATTTGGTATTTTGCAATACAATCTGTATATGAACAATCGTAATTTTAGTGCCTTTGTGTTGAAAGATTATAGGACCTGTTAGTTTAATATAAATATAAATATCATAGTTTAAAATAAATTATTTTCCTAGTATAAAAGTTTAACTGGATGTAAATACAGGCAGACTGTGGCGTTATTCGGAGAACAACAAATTGTGTTGTGGGGAAACATTTTACTTTCAAATCCGGAAAGAATTTGGGACTGGCTTAACAGGATCAAATGATGCAGTGGTACGTTCTTAAGCTGCTGATCGTAGCCCAAGCGGATGTAGAGAAAAATACATGTTTTTTTTTTCTAATATTAGTCTTTAAAATGACTTATATAGACTATTTTATGACGATATTATATTGAAAGCAATTGAATAAAGCTAATGACCAGGGTAGTTGATGCTCGGCAAATCAAAAAATAATTTTGTTTCTGATTTACTTAATTATGGATAGTGCGTGGCGCAGTGGCGGTATAAGACGTAAGTTCCGGGTTCGATCCCTTTCGACAGTTTGGAACAATGACGAGACTTAAACAAGCATATTGCTAACAATCTTCATAAAATAAATATGGATAGGAACAAGTACCAAAAGTGGATGGGACCGCATTAACGAAGGCCTAAGCTAAACATTGTAAGGTCATTGAGGGATGAATATTAAACTAAGATGCGCTTGTTTTTATGACGAATGTAGGTTATTGCTTATAGGGAATCGACGCGGGGCCAGCCCCTCGCGAACTGATTCAAGCCAGCTTTAATATTCTGCTGTATTCAGCGTTAAGAGAAGTTGTAAATGAACATTAAGGCAACATTTTAAGGAGCAACGCACTTTTCATCATAATATAGATGAATTCTACAAAGATAAAATCGATGGGAAGAAAGGGGTGATAGGCATTGACAATATTCAATGCAATATGCAATGCTTAATGGAAGAGGAAAATTCTCAATTTGCAAAATATAATATAAAGTAAATTCATATTGATCTTTAATAACTTCAGCAATATTTGCATTTTTTACTACTTGTCCCTCTGTCCATTGTTGGGTATACTTAATCTTTCAGAACATCTTGATGTAGCGAACTTTAATTCCAAGACATTCATTGGTGATACTTTTGATACCTAAGAATCGAAGAAAAGTATCGATACATATTGGTACCGAAAACGCACATTGACGCTATCTGTTAATGCATTTTCAAATTATTTTTTTTAACTCGTTACAGAGATCTTGCAGTTTGAGAATGAAAAATATTGCGGTAATGCATAAGTAATAAAATTAATGCTTGTAAAATTACTGATTTAGTAAATTAAGGTTAAACTAAGTTTTTATCAAAAAGTGGCAAAATTTAGATGAATTTGAATTGTAGGGAAGTATCGATACAACAATGAAACAAGTATTTTAAAAACAGGATTAAGAATCGAAATTTCGCTCACAATCAGAGAACTTTTACCATCTTAATTGGTGGTTGTGATTAACAGATGGCTTCAGTGTGGGGGTATGTCAAAAAGTATCGAAAATGACCGATTCGATACTATCGGTAAGTATCGAAAATTAAAGTATCGATAAAAGCCGATAAGTATCGACACGTAGTATCGGTACTTATCGATACCGATGCTTTTATTGACATCCCTAGTGCGTATTACGCAGGGAACTGGTCTTGAATTAATGATTTATTGATTGTTGATGATTAATAATAGCTATTCTATTAATTAACTTTATTAATGAAGTTAGAGAATTGCTCTTCAAAGTTCGGCGCTTCACTCTGTATGTTTTTAATACTTCCTCTACTAGCTTGGGAATACTTTTACTGCTCTATAGAAATAATTGGATATGTCCTACAAAACTTTAATAACATCTGCAACTCTATTGAATTCCAATACCATCCCAAAGGAACCTCTAGAAACCAAGAAATATTTACTAAAGTTATCAGTTCGAATGTATTGATTCTGTTAAACTCTTATCTACAGGTTGATTAATATTTTCTATTCATTGTGATAACTACGCACACGTAAGGTAAGCATGCTAATCCCTCAGATATGCTCGCCCATGTTAGTGCTCTCAAGTATACATCTTATCAAACGCTTATTGTACACTGCCAATAACGAGATACGCACTAAACGCGACTGCGATTGAATAATGTTTACCGTACGCTTCGTCGGATGAGACACACACACACACTTACATAAAGGTGTGCTGCCTCTCAAAAACATTTACCATATCAATGTGCGTGTAAGCGGCGGCGAGCGCGTGACTTTTCTATTTTTCGATCGGGCCCCTGTTGGCGGCAGCATGGCAGCAACCGCAGCAGTGTGCCAAACGCAGCAAGCAACTTTATGGATTTATCCATCGCCTGCTGCCACTCTCTGACTGTTTCGCACGCGGATGGCGGGCTATTTTCAGTGTGCCACTCGCAGGAGTATGCGTGAATTTTAAAACAAACCGAAAACAATGTTTTCCGCATCCACACTCATAAAGGCAATTGCCTCGAAATTCGCGCAGGGTTGTGTTACGTCAGCAGGAGTCCCCCTGACACACTGCCCAAATTCCTGGGACACGTCAAAAGTATCAAAAGTCACATTTTCTTTGTATAATATTAAATCACCTGCAATTTAGCACGTAATTTATTCTGTCTTTCTTAAAGCGCGTTCGCGATACTAATTTGTAGAAATGAATTTAAATTAAATCGGTTCATTTGCCTGGTTTGCGCTCGACTTGCTTGCTATAACTACCTTAATTTAAGCTCTCGACGCGACTAAATGAGCCAAGGAAGATCATATGATTCATGACGTGGTTTCGCAGCAAAGAAATGGTATTTCCTTACCCGATTTTGGTGTAATCTCGCTAATATGTCACTGATGTTGATGACCACCGCACGCAAATCGCGCTCGCGACCGTTTGCGCCAGCCGGCGTTGAGTGTGTTGGTGTCGCGCGGGGTGACGGGACGCACTGGCAGCGCAGCAGGCGATGGCGGCCGCGCGCGAATGCAGTTAGCGGCTGGCAGGAGTGATGGCGCTTACTAGCGGGGTGGAGGGAAGGGTTGCTATGCGTGTAGGAGAATCGAGCGCCACCTCGAAACTAGGTCATGTACTTCGCAAAGACGTTCGCCTTTCAATTTTTGGAATTCATTCTCTATATCTAGTATAAATTGTTTGTATTGATTATGTTAGAGTATTTTATTTAATTAATGGTGATCGACTACATCCAATAATATTTTCCATCTTATGTTTCTCATGTATTAGTGAAAACATTTACATGAGTAACGGAACTGAGGCTTGTTAAGAAAATTGAACGTGACATCTGTTGGCAACATTATACGGTACCACCAATTGGTGTATGGAGCAAAAGGAACATTTTTATGTTTTTGCATAATTTTAGATAATTGCGTTTAAGGAGTGTGGTGTGTACCCTTTCTAGCACAAGTAGATTGTTTACAAGTGTATATATTTGTCAATAATCTATGATTTTCTAGCCATATGCTCTACTTTTTTAAATAATAACAACATTTATTCTAATAATTGTTTTTTTCTATAAAATAAGTGTTATTTTTGTTTTGTATTTGACCTGAGGGGATTTCCGGTGTTATACATTTATACACCTTTTAATTACAATGACGAAGGAGTATCTTAATTGTCCGCCTCCGATTTTCGTGAATAATTGTGCACTTGTAGTGAAAATATTGACATAATTTCTGTTAACGCAATGGGGCAATGACGAAGTGAAATATGTCATAATAATTATAAATAAATTGCAGAAATATGTCAAAACAAAGACACATTTTTCAAAATGTATAAAAAAAATATACATAAAAATTGTGGGGGAAGGAAATACAATATATAAATAATGGCAGCAGAAGTACATCCTATAGGTGATGGTGACAAGAGTGTATATAAATTAATTACTGAACTATGTGAAAATCAAATAAAATGTAACAAGAAATCAGTAACACAGAATACAGTAAAACATTTACGAAAGAAGATGTACAACATTTTACTTTTCCGCAAGGAACATGCTAATGGTAAATTTTAAACTAATTTTAAACCTGCGGCAAATGTTCCACTTCTAGATACTTTTTGGCTGGAGAATTGTAGTGACTACCATTCCCAATTCTTAGGATGGAGATACATTTTATCCAAATCTTACCATCAACAGGAAATGGCCGAGAATTTGGAAATATATGTACAAAAGATTTTGCATTCAAAATATGATGAACTTTTTCGTGACAGTATTTTTCATTTTCTGCTAAAACTTAAGAAGCCACCGTGTTCACTGGTAAAAATTTATTAATACAAAATAATAATTTGCAAGGTGGCAAATACGATTTATAGATACAAGTATTTTTTTTGAATTTAAGAAAGATTCAGGTGATGCACAACAGCCGCATTCAAAAACAAGTTTATACCATAAATTCGACCAATCAGATTTTCATCTTCCTGGATCAACTATAGTATCCTGCACGACACCATCAACGTCCAGTAAGTTCTTTTGTCCGGATGAGGATACTACATTTGGTTTTAAACCGGAAGCAAGTCGATCACATTCAGATTCGTCCTATTATGAATGTACAACTGCAATACATTCGGGCGAATCTGAAGGAATTCGGTCACAAGAAACAGCAAGAGTAGAAATTAATTGGGAGACCATGTCATTGATGAAGTTTTCTGAAAAGCGAACATGGGAATCATTGGGAAATACAATGGGAACAGTAGAGAAGGTCTTCTTGTCGGAAGTGGAAACCAAAGTCTATGATATTCTGCACATCATTAACGATTTGAAGATGCATCAGTTGGATATTGACTGTGATTGTGCACGAAATACTCGTGTTTTAAGTAGGGAGGAATATATGAATGATATTAAGTCATTAGTTGGTTTGTAAAACATTTTCATACATTATTGATCACTTCAAGCAATTAAGCAGAATGTATTTTTTTATAAATTAATATTTTCTTGCTTTCAGTGATCTTAGAGTATAACAATTTTCTTAACTATTATATTTGTAAACATATACATTTATTTCTATTTCAGTTGGTATCCAGTCAACAACCTTCATAGAAATTGAAGATAATTTCATCATCAATGACCTTGTATTATTTGAGGGGATCTCGAGCCAATTATTTAAACAATATGCAACATTATTTATTAATGCTGGGGTCTGTTATAAAGATTTATTTGCCATTGTAACCGATTTTGGGGCAAGCGAAAGTATCTCACAACATGGTTTTGTTTATAACGTAAGCTATCTTTTTTCAATGTTAATTAAAAAGCGTTGGCCTAAAATCAGGACTCGCACACCTAGCAGAAAATTTGATCATCTTATATACGCATGAGACTCGAAACCGAAGGCTCACATGACTAAAAATATGTTCATAAGTGAAAAAAATTGCAACACTTTTCAGCTAGAATATCCTGTCAACTTTGGAAAAAGAAAAAGAGTGTGAACCGTCCTCAAATATTATAGACTTGACATATTGTTATCATTTTAGGAATTTTGCAGCGCCGTTAATCGATATTTAGCTTTTCATCGAGCAGCAGCATTACATTTTTCATCAACCAAGGGGATAATTCAATTCCATGCACATATTCGCAAAATATCGTCCCAACTCTTCATGGTGGCATCAGTGTGCAAAGTTGGTATATACAAAGATCCTAATTTCAAAACAGATGAGCTAAATAGTATAGAAGTCTTAAATTTACTATATAACAAAATGTTAACACAGTCAGATAGACAAATGTTATTAGTATTACATGCTTTACTGTATCCGTGTCTGCAAGTTTACTTCATGTAAGTTACTAAACTGGTTCTCTTTAATGTGTTTTGATACTCGCTTTTAAATTAGGAAATATTTACATCCATGGATTATGGAAGGCACTATATATGACCCTAACGAAGAATTTTTCATTCGGACAGACACAAAATATCTACAAAGTCGAGGAAGAACGTACTGGACACGCTCATTTTACATATGCGAGGAAGCAATACCTGTCTTCTGTGTGGATCATGCTAAAAGGATTTTGGAATGTGGTCAGAATACAAACCTGATCAATTTGTGCACACTTAAAGATAAACCGATCCAAAAGTATTCGAATCAATCAAAGGAATGCTTGCTACAATGTTGTATAACAGATAAACAACTTCGGCGATTACAGATGAAATTGGAAAAGTACGAATTAGATGTTATTGCCAAGAATGGCGCACCGTTTAATTTGAAGCAAGTGATGCAAATGAAAACGGACGAGGAGTTGGTGTACAATCAATTTCAAGCTACTAGGAAAGCTTGTTCAATTAAACGATTCCAGCGTAAGTGATATACGTGCAAATTAGAGCAATTCCATGTTGCTTTGTATTTTTTAGTGGAGAAGCTTGATAAAATATCAAAAGAGAATGCGTTTAAACGTTCAAGTTTAAGTTGTATTTTTATATGCAATGAGAGGAAAGAAGAAGAGGAGGTTCTCAACTCTTTAACCAAAGGAGAATCTTTGTGCAAGGAGGAGGCGTAAGTTTTTCATCATTTGATGTTCACTATTGAAATATTTGGATATTTCAGTTTAAATGTAATAAACTACTATGAGAACATTGCTGAAAGTGCAAGCAAGCTTAATAAGGCACTCTCTATTCACAACGAATCGTTTAAGAAATTAAGCGATGATATCTCAGAGGCAAATTTATGTCTGAATATGTCGAAAACTTCTATGAGCATTCCCATAAACTCATTTGAGCCCGTCAAAACTCGAAGAAGAGTTATATCAAATATACATTTATCACCACAAAAGCAGAAGGAGTATAATAAATCGAAAATCCTTGCTATTGAATTTGGGCCAGAAACTAGTTTTACATTACACTCAAAGGATAAAAAAGATATTGGGAGTAGCTCAAATTCCTTAAATGCCACAATTCCAGAGGTTGATGTCTTAATGCCCGAACAAACATATAATAACGCTAATAGCTTACTAAATAATAGTAATAATGGTAGTTCTGAGTCTATCCTATTGCAGTCACAGCCAAATATTACTTATATCAATAGTAATCCAATGTTTGAGCTGATGAAAATTCATCCTAATGATGTAACATCCAAAACAAATCTATTCAAATTAAACGTGAGGCCATCATCACTGAGGATACCGATAGAAGATATCAAACATTTACATATGCATCTTGTACGTGATATCATCTCTCAATCGATTATAGTCCCAACCAGAGTGCAACTTGCTTTGGTCAAATCGCAACTTTTGAAACACTTTGTTATTGAACGACAGTATATCAATCATTTGGAGAATTTACGCAACTTTTACTTCCTCCTTGATGGTGGCTTCGCGGGTGTGTTGACGCACAATTTGTTTAACAAGTTTATAGACTTAATTGAAGCGGATGAAGTTTTCTGTCAGCATGTGCTGGATACAATTATGGAAGAAGCATTAATGGCTGCTAAAATATCCGTGAAAAAACAGCACGTGAAACTAGTATTTACAAATGTCCCGAAAATTCTAAATCTGACTGATGTCTACTGCCTTGACTGTGTATCGTTACAGTATGAGATAAAGTGGCCTATGAATGTTCTTTTTCCTACGAAGATAATGCGAAGATATGAAGAAATTTTCAAGTTTATGGTGAAAGTACAGCGTGTTTCATGGGTTGTCAAATGTATATTTATGGTAATTATATAAATATATTTATATTAATTTATTTAAGTTTGCGGAGGTGAGGGTGTCGGTTGATGATGAGTAACAGAGTGTTGATGATATATACACTGTTTATTACAGAACATACAAAACGTTTACAAACACACAGCAAATAATACAGTACAAATCGCGAGGTAGTGGAAGAGATTCTGATGGTACGAAAGCAGCAGACTAAGTACCGAGGCTAGGAAAAGAAAATACATTGCAGCCTCAGGTGTAGAAAAAGGTCGGTCCAGGGAGAAAATATTGACGGGTAATGGTTAGTTTGGGTTGGCTTAGGACGAACATTTAGTTAGTAAGAATTTTGGAGAAACAGATGTGGGAATAGGGGTATAGAAAAGTAGTTGAAAAAATGTAAATACTAAATCTAAGCATGCCAAAATGTGGCGGGAAACACCACAAGTTAATTTAAGAGTATTACTTAAGTAGTAGTAGTAGGACCTTTATTGGCATTAAACTTTTGCACCATTTTACATTTTGCCGCCAATAGACCTCATAAAATAAATAAAAAAAACAAAAATAGAATCCGTAACAATAAGACAAAATAAAGTAAATTAAGCACATGTGGAACTATCATACTTTTTGAAAATACTCAGTTTTTCGGAACCTCAACATGTGCTTCGCCTCCGTGGTCTTTCATCCCACCCTCCCTACTTGGTCATCCCTCTCCTCTGTTTCGATTTCTCCTTCACAATTTGTCTCAGTATTGTGACACTCTCCCCTCCCTCTCCCAACCACTCCCTTACGTTCCCCCTCTTACATCCCAAACCATTCAGCCCTTCGCAGACACACAGATGCTCCCAGGTATCCACCCCACCTCGACATAACACACATTCCATATATTCGTTCCCCATCCACACCTTTCTTCCTTGTTCCTCACTCCCACACCTTGCCCTGGCCATAACCCGTTTATCGTCGGCCTACATTACCTATGTCCTGCTCGCGCACCTGGTCTCCACCTCTCGACCCCTTTCACGCACCATCTATTCTAACGGTCCCCCTTCCTGCAATATTTCTTATACTGCTAATTCCGACAATCCCACATGTTCATACTCCTTTCTTTTATCCACCCTCCAATCTTCCGCTTTCCAGTCTACTCACTCTCTCCTCAAACCTTACAACCCTGCTAACCGACTCCCATTTAACAGACATTCTCCCTATCTCTTGCATTCAATATACCTGAGAGTGGAACATATCTTTGATGAACCACGTTTGTTCTCTCTCTAATGCTTCCCATTCACATAGTCCTCCACACTTTCACACCATACAACAGTCTCGGCTTGACACATGTATTACCTAAGTATAGAGATTAGTTAAAGTAGTTTAGAACACCAGAATGTAAGAACTTTTGTAGAAAAATAATCGTTCGCTAAAGGTCTTTTTATCTTAACAAAACGTGAACAATAAATATAAAAAAGATAGTGGAGAGAATTTGACAATGGGATTCATGCAAGTACAAAATTTAATAACTCTCGCATTGGAGTTGCGGCGCCATATTGTAAAAGTCAAGAACGAACTATATTTCATCTCGATCCAGAAATATACATATTTCTATAAAAGTACCGTCAAATCATAAATAAAAAAGATATTATTAGTCACAATAACTTATATACATTATGCATTAATGGGATGAAAGATGAACAAAGTTATTTTACAGGAACTTAAAATAATCGGCAAACAAAATCGCAGTTACGCCCGATATTTATATCTCTCAGAACACTATAAGAAAATCCACCAATGGAGATACATTATGAATCATTTCGTCCAAAATTTGCAAAATTATATAGCCGGTGAAATATTGCAGAACAGTTGGACGAGTTTGTACAAGACCCTGGAAGAAATCGAAGATTTCGACGAGTTGTATTATGCTCATTCGACATATCTCAAACAAGTTCAATTTCTGTAAATACTTTTGCTTGCATTTTAAATTCGGTTTTATTTTATAATAGATCTATTTTAGGTGTTTGTTAAATCAGAGGACTTCACCTATTCGAGATATAATTCTGAACATATTTGGAATATACCTTAAATTCTACAATTACCTTTGCGGCCGCGAATGGAGATTCAACATCGGTTATTTTCATCCTAATTTCACGAAAATGGAATATATTTACAACAATTTCATAGCACTAACCACGTATTTTGTAAAAATATGTAAACGCATTGGCCGTGTCGCCTATCAGCCACAATTTTCACAACTGATTGATATATTGAACTTAAATGAGCATTACACGAAATGTTCGACTATTTTATGTAAAGTATAAATCCATTGTTTCATGATAAAGTGGCATAAAATATGCAATATTTCGTTTATTTTGCTTTGTTTGTCTGTTTTTGAAATCGCTCCAGTTCCTTTTGCTTAGCATGGCAGTCGGCAGTGGCCTGGGTTAGCTGTATAAATAATTAAGTTCAAATGAAGTAAATGTTTATAAAGAGAGCAGCTTTACCATATTTAACAAAATTGCGTTTTTCAGCTGTAGCATATTGTTTGCTTCGATGAGTTCTTGTTGCGATGCTTTCAACGCTTGAATTGTTTTATGCAACGTATTCGTGTTATCATCATCTGCAACAAATGTATTTTACTGAATGTGGGAATATTATAAAATGTAATTTTTAAACTTTACCTGGGGACCAAACTCCATTTGCAAACACAACTTCATGCTCGCCAAGTTTCACCGGAATAACTCGGTTGTCCGAAAACAATTCCTCAGTGTCTTCTTTTGTTTGTAAAGCTGGTTTTCGAGGTGGATTCTTTTTAGTTGAAAATTTTCCAAATATTGGCATTGTTAGGGATTATTAGGTTTGGGACGAGGAACGTACCACTCACGCTTTTCACAGATCAAATCATTTTGTTTCTATTCAAATATGGGGCGTTGCCATGGCAACTAATATAATACGATCATAGCGGCACGTGGCGAGAAAATGCAATAGAACCAATACTTGCCCAGAATTCGTCATTGCTAATTTATTTATTTGAATATATTAAAAAATAGTGGAGATTATTAAAAATAAAATTAGTGAAAATGGATTAATTCGCGGAGTGCGAGGGTGCTGCAATCGTTATTTTGTTTTCTAGGTTTCCTTGTTTCATAATTCGCCATTTACTATTTCGAGTCAAAAATTTAGTAAAATGGCAATATACTAGAAGTGTACAAGAAGTTTAATTTCAAGGCTTGTGAATACGTGTAATTTTTTGAAAATTAGAAAAAAATGGAATATAGTTCACTATATTCACTAGATGACCTGAAGGGCGGGGGGGGGGGAGAAAATTCAAAAACAATCGAACTAATTGTAAGTGTGTAAGTGTGGAACAAAGTGTTATTTCATATTCAAATGTTATTCATCCGCAATTCACAAAAGTTCAGGTTTTCCTGGTTAATTAGTTTCACTGTGTTAGTCAGAGGGCCAACTAATCTGAAACTTTCATCCATGGCACCGATTAATTGTTATAATTTCATTATCGTCGATAGAGCATCGTAAATATACATGTTGTTGGGTTGGTTTTATAATTTTTAAAGGTTTTCATCTATATAATTAAAATATTAAATAATGTACTAATGTACTAATGCACAATAAAAGAAATCGCGAATTCACATTAGGCAATCCAATAAACAGGTATACGACTCATCTGTTTATCATCACAGATAACCTCAAACCGCCCCAAAAGTTATAAAAGTTTTAAAAGTTCCACCACGTTGAAACATCGTTAAAAATAATAGTTAGAAGTTCTAGTCAATATATTTTAACTAAATTGATGTATCTCCTGGATCATTTATCAAAGTTTTAGCCATTTTATAACATGACAAAAATAAACCCCTGATAATAATTTTAAATACGTTCTAATAGTTATTCATAATATTGAGTGTTAAACAATGGTTAGTTTAAACAAATCCTTTATTTATGGCATATTCTTTGCGTCGTTTACGTGGTGCGTCTGTTTGTACTTGTACTATCAACTAAGCCTGACTGAGAAAATTAATTCACAATCACATGTCACTAAGCAATATCTAATCAGTAATAATGTATTGGAAGTAGATTATAATGACAAAAATATAGCATTAGGTAAAGGTACTTTCAAGAAAGATTTTAAGAGCACATGGGGCAAACGTCATTCTTTTAATAGTGATAATTTGTTGAGACAGTTACAACCTGTTCCTGTTGAAGGTAATAAAATACTCTCGTAGTTTGATTGATATTTTACTTTATCATAAATTGGCTTGTTTTCCAGGTTTGGATGAAATAGGATTAGTTAAAACACTTGCTGACAAAGAAACAAAGGAGTTTGGGTTTAAAACTCATGCTTTTAATACGTTAGTCAGTAATCGATTGCCTTTGGACAGATCCGTTCCGGATACACGGAATAAAATGTAAGAATTTAAAGAACCAATTTATAATAATGGCAGAAAAATAGGGAAGATATTCTTAACTTTTCAGGTGTAAAACCATTGATTATAACGAAAGTGTATTACCTACTGCAAGTATAATCATATGCTTTTACAATGAGCATAACACTACATTAATTCGCTCTATAATATCGGTTTTAAACCGAACTCCAACATATTTATTAAAGGAAGTCATCCTTGTTGATGACTTCAGTGACTTACCAGATCTTCATGAACAAATAGAAAGGTACATATCACAAAATACGCATATTAATGGGATGGACAAGGTAGAGTTGTACAAAACAAAGCAACGCGAAGGTCTTATTCGTGCCCGAATGTTTGGCGCTCGTAAATCCCATGGCGATGTTCTTATCTTCCTAGATAGTCACATTGAGGTGAACGAGGACTGGGCGCAACCACTGTTGCAAAGAGTGCATGAGAACCGAACAAATGTAGCGATGCCTGTAATTGACGTTATAAATGCGCAGACTTTCGCATATACTTCGAGTCCGCTGGTTAGAGGTGGCTTCAATTGGGGCCTACACTTTAAGTGGGAGAATCTGCCGACGGGTACTTTGAAGAACGGCGAGGATTTTGTCAAACCCATTAAAAGTCCTACGATGGCCGGCGGCTTATTTGCCATGGACCGAAAATATTTTAATGAATTGGGGGAATACGATTCAGGAATGAATATATGGGGTGGTGAGAATCTGGAGATATCTTTTCGTGTAAGTATGAAACAATATCAAATATTTTAATTTAGTAGGGAAATTACTTGCTTAAGTTGGCACCACTATATTGATTGTGACTTTTAAGACTTATTATATCATATTGGGATTATATGCACTGTCTTTATGCTGGAATTTCAATTACTTTTATTATTTTGTCTGATTTCAGATTTGGATGTGTGGTGGACGATTAGAACTTATCCCCTGTAGTCGAGTGGGTCATGTGTTCCGTCAAAGGCGCCCTTATAGTTCCCCAGATGGGCAGGATACAATGTTATATAATTCTATGCGTGTTGCTCACGTTTGGATGGATGAATACAAGGTGTACTATTTGGATTCACGGAAAGCTGACAAATTAGATTATGGAGATGTGTCCGAGCGCGTAAAATTACGACAGGATTTGAAATGTGAAAATTTCAGTTGGTATTTGAACAATGTTTATCCTGAATTAGCATTGCCTGATGACAACGCTGACAATAAAGCGAAGAAATGGTCGGCACTTGAACAGGATAAATTTCAGCCTTGGCATTCGCGAAAACGGAATTATACAAAATCGTTTCAGATCCGACTAAGCGACACAAATCTTTGTGTTCAAGCCGTTAAGGATGTCAAAACGAAAGGAAGTCTGTTAGTTTTAAAACAGTGCATTCGTAGCAAACATCAGGTAATAATGGTTGGTACTCATCTTTCCAATTGCACATTTGAATTTCTAGATTTGGTACGAAACCGACAAAAATGAATTGGTCCTATCACAATTGTTATGCTTAACTGCCCATCAACCAGAGCCAAACATCTACAAATGCCACGAAATGGGTGGAGATCAAGAATGGAAACATAAAGGAGAGGTAATATATTTCGTTAATATATTTTTACAATTATTAATAATCTTATTTTCCTATACGTAGAAACATTCGCCAATTTACAACATGGCTGCTGGTACATGTTTAGGTGTGAGAAAAGCTGATGTGGGAGCTATTGTGATAATGACGCTGTGTAATGACCCAACGTTTAACAAATGGGACTTGATTGAAATTTGACGACATTGAGTATTCTTTCCATATTTGACGAAAAGACTGTGACTTATATGAATGCTCATTTTTTAACAAAGTTCTAATTAAATTGTATTTTTATATGAATTATTTTATTAGATATATTTAATGACTATTTTATAATTATATTTTAATGTCAATTTATTAACAAATATACAAGTATGCATTGATTCAAATATGTTTCTTGATTTATTCCTAGTCTATCAAATATTGCCAACATTGTTTTAAAAGTGTGTATCGGTCTTTTTATCGGAGAATGTTTTTTCAACGAAATCGTTTACTGGATATAAGTTTATCGTTCTTTGGCACATTAATTACCCTTTCCCCATGGTTTTGGAACTTACTTCTCAATTAGATAAGGAGCTGGAACTGGTAACTTGGTAGGAATATCATTTTCCATTTTGATCGAAAGGTGTTTGCTGTTCTAATTAAGTTTCGACATGCTTCTATTGCATGTAGTAGTCTCCTCTAAGGAAGTATTGTGCCCCAAATTAATGATAACATTACCATAACGAAAAGTTTCGTCACAGTCAGTATTGAAAACATGGCCAATTGCACTACAGTTGTTATAAGCATCTAGAAGTAGATCGTTTGTATACGCTTCTACTGTTATCATCTGTTTCTTCTTGGCAAATGGCTTGGAATTACCAAGAAGACTAAAAAGCCTACGTTAAAAGGCAATGCTAGAGGAAAAAAAACATTATTAATATATAAGCGGGTATATAGTCAATTTACGATAAGTTTCAAAGTTTGATTTTTTATAATGAACTCCTAAGAAATGCTGCTTTCGAACTGCTGGACTTTTTTATGAAACTTGAGTTTATAGCACAATATAAATTGCATAAATTTACTAATAATTAGAAATTGTACTCTGAAAATAAAGTTTATAATTATCTTTGCTGGCTTGTTTGAATAAATATGTCAATGCAAAGGTCATAAAGGGAGAATAATAACGCTAACGTTGATAAATATCTCAAATTTATTCAGTTCTATACAAAAGTATATGACATAAACTAGATATAGGATAGTATATTGTATAACAAGCATGGGATGGTACCCGTTTCCTCACTTTACGAGTGAGGCATAGATATTCCATGAAAATAATAATTCCTTAAATGTGAATATAATACAATAGGGGTAGAGAAAATGTTAACGAGACGAAGGTAGAAAACACGTGAAGGAAACGCTTCGTCGTGCTAGGTGACATAGTAGGGAACGCAAGCTTTTCGATTTGTTTTTGTATCAGGCCTGTTCAGTCTTACAATTAGATGGGATGTTCAAAATTATGGGGCCCAGAGGTAACCATTGTAATAGGGACCTCTTGAGTGATGAACATTGGTTTGATTTATCGTTCAAAACTGATGCATGTCGTTCTTTATCGAGTTGTTTTGGGACTATTTTAAAAAGGGGGGAGGATAGGTGAAGGCTTGGGAATAGATATATACTGTTTGACATGTTTGATTTCTAATCATGCACATTTTTCTCATACGAATTCTTTCCGATATATTTGTAGCAACGTGTTTAGTATTATCATTGGAGTACTATATTCATTCGAAAAAGAAAAAGAAGTATTCTTAACAAAAGCGCAATTTATTAACATATATAAAATAACAAGTATTAAAACAAATTACAATTGTTCTAAAAGAAACAGTTCAAAGAGATCCCATGCTTATGTCTTTTCAATCTCAAGAAACATTACTTCAACATAATAAATGATATAAGCAAATTACCATTTCTTTTCATTTTCCTCCTCCTTCTTCTCATCGTGATGAACAGGGACATGAATTGGGATATGCACATGGACAGGGACTGCCTTTTCGACAATGTACGGTACACGCTTCGTTACTTCATATGGAACAGGGTTATCATAGGATACCTTGACTGGATATGGAACATGTTTCTCCACGGGATACTTTACTTCCTTTATAACTGGATATGGTTTTGGTACCGGCACTTTTACTGGAACGGGAATGGACTTTTCTACTTTGTAGGGTACTGGCTTCTCAACTTCAACTTTAACGGGGTAAGGGACGTATTTGTTGTATGGTACTGGTACTTTCTTCTCAACATGGACGGGGTATGGTTTGTCAACATAGTGCGGGACTGGCTTGTCTACGTATACTTTAACTTCTACTGGAACGTCCTTGTACACTGGGTATAGTTTTGGAATGTGCACAGGAACTTTGACGGCAACTGGAACTTTCTTTTCTACTGGGTATGGAGCTGGTACCGGCACTTTCACTGGTACTCGAATAATTTTTTCAACCGGATATGGTTTATCGATGTATACCTTGACTGGGTATGGCTTATCAATAAAGACTTTCTTCGGTACATGGACGACCTTCTCGACTGGATATGGTTTTGGAACCGCAACTCCAACCTTAACTGGAACTTTCACAGCAACGGCTACCTTCTTCTCAACAGGATATGGAACTGGAACATGTACTTTGACAGGAACTGGGACGTGTTTCTCCACAGGGACCGGTATATGTTTGGTCACTGGATAAGGTTCAGGAATGCCCTTATAAAATGTAATGGTTTTCTCAACAGTGGTGTGGTGTCCCAGATCAATAAAAGAATGATGATCTTGGCCCTTCTTTTCATCATGCCCAATCTCAGAAGCGTAACCGACATCAAGAAGTCCTCGTTTCATGTGATGTTTCTCAACAGCGACCTTCTTCTCCTCGGCAAATGTACTTGAAATTACCAAGAGGACTAAGAAGGCTGCTCCATTCTAAAAAGGAGAAATCAAATAATAATTTTTAGAATTTGTATGAAATTATAGGCGAATACTTACGAAAGGCTTCATAGTGTTCTGATTTTATACTATGAATTCCCAACGAATGGTGCTGTTGAACTGCTTGAAATCTCTTTAAAAAATTCATTATTTATACCTGTTTCGGTATATGTAGAATAGGTACCACTACTACTAAAATTACTACCGAAACTTTTCTGTTCGTTCCGCTAATCATTTGTGATGAGCTTTACGCACACGTAAGCATGGAGTACAATAACTTCTAATTTATATTACATTAATGCACTTCTTAATTAGGCAATGCTTTTTAAAGTTTATTATCTTTGGTCATGTTTTTATTTCGCTTCAGCTATTATACTAAATTAATATGATTTAATGTGTTATATATTAAATTTATATAAACACACTTTGATCAGTGGTTGACCATGTATTTGGGGCAAAATATCTTATAAAAGAAAAATTAGTGCCCAACTACTTCGTAATTGTTTTTCCTTAATTAGTTTAACGGTTGAAGCAATCATTACAAACAAAGAAAATTGATAAATTTTATTGTTTACCTCATATTCTACTGTAAAATATGTTAACTATAGTTATAGACCTGTGACAGAATTATTGACAAAGTCATAATGTGACACAGAAGTACGCGAAAGTACATTACTTTAGTCCTTAAAATTCCAAAATAAGATAATGTTTAGGAAAGTAACTTCTAACTTCTTTCGAACCTCAAGTAAATTTAAGAATAGTATTCGAAGTTGTTCGGAAACCAATGAAAAATGCAGAAGAATAATATTGGATTGTGATGTTGGTACTGATGATGCTGTCGCTCTGTTTCTTCTTTTGTATGCGGAAATGAAGAAATTGGTCAAAATTGAAATGATTGTATGTACGAGGGGAAATACGACACGCTGTAATGTTATGCGTAATACCATTCGTTTATTGGAAGCTGCCAATCGAACCGATGTAAGTATATGAATAATCAAAGATAAGGAAATATTTTTGCTCTTATTAGGTCCCTGTTTACAAAGGCTCCTATGAAACGTTTCTACCTATTCCATTTGAAGAGGCCTTCCATGGTGTTGATGGATTTGGTGACATAGAACATAATAAAGAGCCTGATATATCGATAATTCGGAAAGAGCCAGGATACGCAGCATGCCGACAACTTATTATAGATAATCCGAATGAGATTACGTTTGTAGGAATTGGCCCCCTAACCAATATGGCTCTATTATTCAGACTATACAAAGATGTGGCAAATAATATTAAAGATATCTATATTATGGGTGGAAATCATTTAGGTATTCATAATATTGCGTTTAAAATCTGAACCTAAGCTTTCATTATAGACAAAGACCTATATGATAATGTATTAGGTGTAGGAAATGTGACTTCTGCTTGTGAATTTAATTTCTTTATGGATCCCGAGGCTGCTCATGTTGTGCTAAAGTGTGCCAAGTGCCCTGTGAATGTGCTAACGTGGGAAACGTGTTTGAAATCAAGCATATCACTTGATTGGCGTTTCGGATGTGTGGGAGAAAGCGGTGGAAAAACGTGGAAGTTGATTACAAGAGCAGAGAAGTCCGTGTACAGAAATTTACCTTCGTGGTTGCCATGCGATGCGTTTCTGGTAGCTGCAATGCTATACCCATCATTAATTGCAAAACAAATACGTCGTCATTTGAATGTTGAACTTGCTGGTCAATTAACACGAGGGCAGATGACGGTCGATCATTTAAATAAGTATGAACCAAACGCGAATTTGATTCAGGTCATCGACAAAGAAGCGTTTAAACAACTCATTACAGAATGTCATACTTTATTTTAATTAGTACTGATGTCAAATTGTTGTAAAATATATGTAACCTAAACCAATTTATATTTATGATGATATATTGTCTATTATTCTAACGTAATCGAAGCACCATCGAATTCGGTCCCTGATAGTTCTTTCAACTTGGTAAACGTGGCATTACGTAATTCAATGTTTGTTATGAAAATATCGAAGTCTCTTTCTAAAATTTGCTTAATTTCAACTAATATCATGGAGTCCATTCCTAACTCCGGGAAGGTTGCATGAGGACTAACAGATTTAATATCTTTAATTCCCAAAATACGAGCCACACAGTCAAGGGGAGAATCGGATGTGTGTTTCCTAAACTTCTCGTCAATGATAATACTGGAAACAATCGGTCTGTTTTGTAATAAAAATGTTTCCAAGACCTCCAAGCAATTTCCTATTTTCTGTTGTAAAGTACCACCGACTGATATTTCATTTCGATCTTTTTGGATCGATTCCAAGATGCCAACATCACCAACTGCACCCCATTGTACCGCCAATGCTGGCAACCCATCAAGGTGTCGTTGTTCACAAATCATTTCCATAACTGAGTTCGAATATCCATAGTTGGTTTGTCCAATATTTCCTCTCCCACAGAAAACAGAAGAAAACACGACGAATGTACTTAAGTCAGGGCACATCTGTCTGGTTATTGCATCTACATTTTTGGTAAGTATTGCTTTCGGTTGTAAACTTTTATTCATTGTTTCAGCAGTTTGATTTTCAAAGAGCAAATCGCATAGGACGATAGCCAAGTTGAAAATACCATCTATTGGATAAACTTCATGTAATTCTCTCAAAACCTTTTCGCATTTGTCATAATTTGTCATGTCTTCGACAAGTATGGTTACTTTCACACCACACGACTTCCATACTCTAATCAAATCTTATATTATAAATCTTCAGGAGAATATAGTAAATATGGACTTACGATATTCTATACTTTTGATATCCTGTTGTAACTCCTTTGCGGTTAGAAAGAACTACGTGCTTGGCACCTCTGTTAATTAACCAATTGGTTAATTCCATGCCAATTCCACCCAGCCCACCAAAAATGATGTAAGTCTTGTTTGGATCACAGTAATATCTAAGGAAAGTAACTTTAACAATAAAAAAATAAAGTGAAATATTTACGAACCTCGGTAAAACTTTATGTTCAATTTCATGATCAATCTGTATTAAAACTTTACCAATATGTCTTCCAGTACTGAGGTACTTATAAGCATCTTCTAACTCATGCATTTGGAAGATAGTTTTAGGTATAGGTTTAACGTAACCGTCTCTGAATGCATTATCCCAGAGACGTTTCAATTTAATTCGGTTATTTTTCTCTTCAATATAGGAATCTATCATTACACCCATATAGGTACATCCTCTCATAACTAAATCCAGAGATAGGTCAGTATCTTTTTCCAGATCATATTTTCCAATTTCGATAAAAGTACCACCAAAAGTTAAACAGTCCACTGATACTTGCAGTTTATCTTCTGCTAGAGAATTTAACACTAGGTTAACTCCATTTCCATGAGATTCACTTAAGACCATTTCTCTGAAGGACGTCTCACGTGAATTTCCAATTTGTGTTTGTTTAATATTGGGATAATTGTTTATAATATATTTTCTCTTTTCTTCGGTTCCAACCGTCACAAAAATATTGCAATCAAAGTGTGTGCAAATATTTAGCGCAGCCAACCCTATACCACCTGTGCCGGAGTGGATAAGAACAGATTGTTTTCTTTGAAGATTTGCTTTCTGTTTATAAAAAATGAAAAATTAGTTGGCTGCCTTGTCATTATCTTTAATCTTGGAAACGGGTTCATGGATTGTGCCAGGAATGGAAACAGGGCAGGAATTTTAATCTATGGTGGAAGCGAACCAAGGAAACGTGTTTCCATTTCGCCTTAAGGCATCGCCTAGGCATACTGTATTAGTACCTGTCGAAATATGCATTGTACGCAAATACACGACTTTCAAAAGAAATTTAAACTTTTGTTTCTGTGAGAAGTATTTTATAGTTACCTCTATTAAGGCTACTAGCACTGTGCTGTAGACAACTAAAATTGTAGCAGCATCTTCAGTGTTCCAATCATCTGGTACATCCAACGCGAAATATATGTCGTCAGATATATTAGAAATGGCACAGTTTCCAATTGCACAAACTCGTTTGTTTCTAAATAAAACTTAATTAGTACATATTCATTTAATTAATATACCATGGACCTTGAATCAATGCCGACAAACTCAAATCCTTGCATATGTTCCTCAAACCTGCCCTGTTTTGTAGGTCTTTCAATAGAAAGCTTTCCAGAGGCCAACATTAAGTCTTTAAAATTTAATGCTGTATATAGTATCTATAAAAATAATTCTTCAAACATTTTATTACAGGGTACAGTTATTTTACCTTGCAAGATGGTTTACTACCGGGTTTTAAATGACCCTGGATCCAAGATAAACTTGTTAAATCTCCCGGTTTTAATGCTTTAGCAAACCAGTGATGCGATTGTACTTTATCACAATTAGGAAGCAATAAATGACGATATGTTCCCCATTGCCCATGCTTAAATATGTTGATTTTCATTTGTTTCGCTAGTTGTTTTTCAAACTGCTCGTTATTATTATTGTTGACATCAAATAGCATATATTTATCATGTATATATACTCCACAGACATTCTCAGCACCTCGTTCTCTAATCAAACATTTAGTAAAACCTAATATACCACTTGCATTATCATCTTGGGCAATGAGAACTACTTGTGAATTTGTTTTCATCGCACATTGAATGTCTTTCAGCCAAGACAGATCCGAGTTCGATAAATTTATGGTAATCCTTTCTGGTCCCAAGTCTTGTCGTTTTCGTAATAAATAAATACATTTTCCTCTTATCTCACCGGTTCCCAAAATGTGTTGAGTTAAAATAATGTAATTGTGTAGAAATGTTTGATTAGAAGTAGACAGACATAAAAGGAATCCATCAGATAATAACCATTTGCTTAGATCCATTAATTTTTCGCCGCTGGGATTCTTACAAATAATCAACACATTTTCTTCCGGCAAGTGTTTCTCAGTTTTACAATGTGGAACTTGAAAATTGTCGCGCTTTGTGACAACAGTTATATTCGGCTTCACGAGTGGTAAGTCTTCAGCGACGTTGCAAATATGATTGCTAAGCACACTTCTGGGTTTTTCGTATGATTCAACTAGTTCAGAAATTTTAATGCTCTCACACTGTTTACACTCGAGCAATAATTGCATATTTATTCTTATAGATGTAGCCAAATCCGTTGTTAATTCGTTTGGCACGAACTGATACTTCTCCAATACAGGTTGTAAGCGTTCCTTTCGCCTAGAAATAGATTTCCAGCTTACTCCGCTAAATTGGATGAATTCCGAGAAAATTCGATCATTTTTGTAGTTCACTTTTACGAATTTATCATTATTCATATTCACAGATTCCGTATATTCTTTGGCACATATGACAAGTCGTTTGATTCCTACTGGAATGTAGAGGTTCCTCGTATTTAAATCAAAAATACCCGTTTGAAGCATACTGTCAAGAAATGATGTCCAGTTATGGTCCCATTTAATAGTAGCTTCATTTTGTGTAATTTCCTGTATAGCTCTAAATGGATCACTAAAAATACAAATTAAAAAAAAAAACAGGTATTGAACTGCTTTTTACCAATAATTATATCCTCTGAGTCTTAATTCACGATATGCACACTTTGCAGTTAGAGTAAAACCATCTCTTTTAGTTACTTCCGATTCGTTAGTAATTAACAGATTATCTCTACACACTACTTGTAAATTCGAACTGTCTTCACGTACAATTCTAATTATTCCAGTAACTGTAATAGCACCACTTTCAGTTATTTGAAAGTTACCGCTTTTAGCTATTACAATGTGTAATTCCAATGGAACGTTGGTAATTGTACAAGCCCGGTGAAATTTAACATCTCGGAAAACAATATTTAAATTATCAGAATGAATATCCAAAGACTGAGCCAATAGTTTCCATACATGGAAGATATATCCAGTTGCGGGAAATACATTTCGTCCTAAAAGATAACCATGATGATGCTGTTCTATAAACTATAAATGCACAATTACCATCAATCAAATGACCTCGTAAATAATCAAATTCCTTCTCCTGAACGTCAATGCGTTCAATATGTATTGTGTCGACGTACGTATTAGGCTTTAAACAGGGTACAGTTTTATGATTCCATTTAACAAGATGTGATAAAAAGTGTGTGCCTCTACCAACGGGAAAGGAAGTGGTAGTATATAGTTTTTGGACTTGTGGATTAAATCCTAACTGGTATAATTTACCTATGTTGCACATAAAACTATCTTCAGAGAGATTTGATGAAAATTCAATCAAGTTACTCTTTTGAATTAGGAACTTATTGAAATATTCTTTGGAATTTATCTTCCCTAAAGTTATAATAGTTTCTTTATGTCCATCTACATAATCTATTGAATTCGTAGTACCAACGTCTTCCTGAGCTATTGATGCTTTACTTAAATCATTCACTTTTAGATGCCGTTTGAAGAGATCCTGGTATATATTTCTATTATTATTATTATGTATAATCGTAAAAGGTAATTCCAATTCTATAAAACAATGCAAAAGCATTTCATGTGGGTGAGTTTCTGTTGGAATTCCATTGAGATCCTTCCGATAATCAGTCAAAAATGATCTTACGATGGGAATATTTTTCAAAAAATCATATACTTGAAAATTATCAAAACTACCTATAATTATATTAATCCTATTCTTCTGAAAATCTGTGATTTTCCGAGAGGATCTTAATTTTCTACCAATAAGAGTATAACCACGGAATAAATGTGTTTCGAAATTAGTTTTAAATGATTCCTGTATTAAAGCCAGATATTCTATATCTTCGCAATTTACTATGTTTTCGTGAATTGCATCTAGCGCTGCTTGTGTTCTACCACTATAACAAATCAGTCTAGTAATTTGTCCATCATAACGTTGCTTAGGTTTATCAAATATCTTTACGATTGCGTGAGCATTGGCACCTCCAAACCCAAAACTGCTTATACCTAAATATAAAATATTTATTGTAACATTCAGATTTAGAAATAATAATATATACCTGCATATTTTTTATTCTTCGGAAATGGAGAAACTTCTGTTACAATTTTGAATTTTTTATCCATTAATTCTTTAATGTTTTGCCGGGGCTTATCAAAATGAATGTTTGGTGGTATCTGGTCTGAATTCAAACTAGACATAACTTTCACAAATGAGCTCAAAGCTGCACAACCTTCTGTATGACCAATATTTCCTTTAACGGAACCAATCATTAGAGGATTTTCTTTCGTTGGTTGGTACATTTTGTAAATAGCACTTAATTCTTGAGGGTCACCAGCAACAGTCCCAGTGCCATGGGTTTCGATAAAACCAACCTGCATAGGATCCACATTGGCTTCAGTGTAAGCTTCTTTCAATAAAGTGTATTGCCCCTCTGACGATGGAAATGTGATGCCCATTTGCTTAAACCCATCCTCGTTTGCTTTTGCATGTACTAAGGTGCCATAAATTCGTTTGGCCTCCGTGTGTTTTTGTAAAATAATAACGACGGTTGCTTCTGAACGGGTATAACCTGAGGCATCATTATCGAATGGACGACAACCAGTTCCTGAATTCAGCACTCCTAACCTTAGCGTTGTATCAAATTAGACATAAAATATCATAGAAATACAATATATGAGATACCTTGCAAATTGTAAAGTGATAATTGGATTCAAGCATAAATGAGAACCACCAATAATGGCTCGATCACATCGTCCTTCTCTAATTGCCCTATATCCTTCTTCCAAGGCATATAAACTACTACTACATGCCGTATCACAGTTATAAGCAGGGCCATTAAGTTGCAAACAATAACTTATTCTCTGAGCATGCATTGACCTTGTAACTCTAAAATATTGAATTGTTCACTATCATGTTTTACTAAAATACAAATGTTGCCAACCCTGGAATTACGTTACTATCCTTTTGTACAGTCTTGTAGCAGTTCAATTCATACTCGGCCATACTCCCTCCTATGAAAACACCAGTTTTACTACCTTTTAAATCTTCGGGGTTGAGACCACAGTCAAAAAGCGCTGAATATACTTGTTCCATGAGCAGTCTTCCCATCGGATCCATATGTATTGCATGCAAACAATGAACACCAAAATTTCCCGTATCGAACTTATCAACATTGTAAATATTTCCATAGACTTTCGGTAGTTCAGGATGATGCACTTTTCCTCGACGTTGTTCATCATCACATAGATGTCTTTTATTTAATAAATGATCAATGTATTCTTTCACATTGTGGGAATTAGGGAATTGTCCTGACATTCCTGTTACAGCTATTTCGTTATCAATCATTGTGGGCGACATATTTTTGATTTCATAATTTACAGCGATGCCGTTTATATATTTATAAGTCGATGACGAATGAAGTTATGCAGAGTACTGACGTGAATTGCAAATGTTATTGTTTAACACATCATTACAATATAATGGAAGGTGAAGTCAGAAACCGAGTTAAACAACAAGTATTTAAGTAATCAAAAGAATAATAAATTGCAGCACGTGGGAATAGTGAATGACATTATTCATTTCACTTCATGTAAGTGAGCGGGAGTGCGCCTGCTTCTGCCAAATAGCTTTTTTTCAACAATTTCTCAATATATTCTTTTACATTATGGTAATTGGGCAGGTTCAATCCCATAATCACAATTTCGGTTTCGGCTTGTTCAGACGTGAGAGAAAAAATTAAGTACTCAAAATCATTATTTATATACCAATATTAAGAGAAACTATTCAAATATTTGGCATGAATATATGGTTTGATCTAGATGCAGGCGGGTGCTTACGGCGAATGGAGCTGTTAAAGCAATATATACCAAACTTTAAAATTTTATTTTGGGCAAACCGCTCAAAACGTAAAATACTGTCGCGAATGTGAAAAGCTGATTAAGAAATTCATATTAAATAACAGGAATACCACTTCTGGAAAGTTTAGTCCAAAGGCATGTTTTGTGTAGATTAGATGTAAATTTAGGGAACCGAAATAATTTTAGGAGGCGTATGCTCAAGGGGCGTATCGATAAGCAAAGCGCGCGGGCGAAATGTGTGCACCACATGATAAGAGTAATGAACAAACAAGTAACGGAAAACGCAAGTGCGTACGTGACTTAAGCAATGCTTAGAAAAACAAGTGGTACCACGTGCCATGCAGATGTTGAGAACTACGACGCCGCGTAGGCGGAATCCGAATATATTAAAATGACCGAGGGGCAGTAGGAACATAGGTGGTTGTCGGGTAGCTGCTTGGGTAGTAGCTTGTCGATATTAAGCAGTTGCAAATCAATCGTCGATACTGACACTCGTGGTAGTCACCACGGTGAGGGAGGGGAGAGTGTGACAATAGTGAGGCTAATTGTGCAAGAAAAATGAAAGCGGAAGAGAGGGATGACAAAATAGAGTGGGTTGGTATACCGCATGTGTATTGTTATTTTTATTTATTTATTTTTATTTATTTTTTCTTTATTTGGTTTGTAAATATTATTTTTAAATTGTTGTTGAGTTTTTTAATGTAATGTAAAAGGTTACTGGCGAAGGA